>OY292515.1:11875600-11955825 GCA_958496365.1 Subacronicta megacephala
CCAGTCAGCCGCGCGCCTCCGACACGAGTGCTGTTCGAGCGCGACAACACACACCTCCGCCTCACGCAGGTATGTATCTCACACGTGACTTTCATAACTTCTTTCGCTACCTCCGACCACCGCTCCGCCGAGGGCCGCCACACATGCCTTGTCGGTCGGCTTTTTTACTTACCACCGGGGTACTAGATATAGCCGGTGGTCGTCCACACCGGCATCGTCGACTCGCTAGCTGGTGGCCTCGAAGCGGCGGCCGGGGAACGATGACCCGTCTTGTTTGCCAAACGAGAATCCCTAAATACTTGCCGGTCATCGCTTCTGCGGCTTTATCAGTGTTACATATTTATTATTTGCCGGCCGAGCGGTGAGGTCAGCGAGTGCGCGCGGCGTTGTGTGCCTTATCGCGTAGGCCGTAGGGTCGCACCCGGGCGGCGCGCGGTGGCCGCGGCCGGAGACGCGGGCGCGCCCGTCCTCTGGTTCTGCTGTCTTTGCTCTGCTCTTGCGTCGTTCTTAGTAGTTATAGATACCTTCCTTACGAGTTAAAGCACAAACAACAGCCAACTTTACCGCAAAGTAAGTAGGTAGGTACTTAGGTGCTTGCCTACGTTGAGTCTGACTACCGGGAACTAACTTTTGTCCGTTTGTTATTGTTTGCCATGAACTACACTAATTAACGTTGTTAAGATTCATTTCAATAACTTACAGCATAAAGATGTGCTAGCGTGTTTACCTCCATTAGGTAGGTACCTACTTATAATGTTTCTAAGTACGTATTTATCTATAGCCGTACTGACTGTTCAGATGTTAATTTGTTTGTACACAGCAATGGAATAGATACGTAATAAATGACTTGTCAAGATGCTACTGTTGGCTGACTTCTTGAGCATTCTCGTGTAAGTTACTTACAGTACTACCTACCACTGACCAGACCAGCTTTGATCCATCGCTAATTGTGTTTGCTCCGCGAGAAACCACAAGTATTGAAACAAACGGAAACTAGTGGTAGATCCGCTGACAGTGACGTCATCAGGTAATGCGATCATGCAGTGAGTAGCAAGCTGCGTGCTCATAGCTTGAGGTGCCAAACAAAAGCGATGCGACCATCAATTTTTATTTTAAAGTCGCAAATGCTATATTAGCAGTCAGGATTGAGAAACGACCAATAGGTACTTTAAATACCCAGCATCATGTCTTTGTACTTTTTCATTATTGTTATGATATTTTTTACTACGTTCATTTGTTATTGTTTACATGGCAGGCGTACGCACGTGTCACTCGTGAAACTCGTTAGGTCTCGACAGAAATTCAGCGTTAATGTTCTTAATCAGGCACGGCATATGAAATATTCGTGAAATGTGCGCGGCTTGCCCGGTGACGAGGGATCCGGTACTCGCCGGTGTTGTCTTCAGCAGCAGTTCACTATGCGTGTAACACTTATACCGCTATGCAGACTTGGCCCTTATGGGAAACGACGCATGGCTTAGAGTTCCGCGGCAACGTGCCCCCACTTATTACGCCCTAGACGCATCACTCAAATGTTCTCGACCTCGCACGATCCGAGTCCATCCATTTTCGCCTCTAAAGCTCCTGTTTGTAAAGGTTGTTATGTCTTGCGCTTGCTCAGGCGTTAACAGTGTTATGTAGTCGCTGTAGGGTCGAGATCCCCGACGCACAAGAGTGAAAGTTGGAGGGTGGGTGAGTTACGGGGTGGTGTTGGCTCCCTGCAGGAGTAGTCGGCCCGGGACTTCCAGCTAGGATTTGATAAATCTGCTTCTTTTACGCCGGGGCTGTCGGGACAGCAAACGACCGTTTTAGACCGGACTTAACCCTTGTGTAATTAGAATTCACAAAGCTCCGAAGAGTTCACAACATCCGAAACATTTTAAATGCAAAAATAACTCAATTTGTCTATCACCTATTCACGTAAAACTGCTGCACAGAATAAAAAAATTCGATAAAATTTGGCAAGGTTTGGCAAGGTTTGATTGCATCCGGACATGGCTACCTTTTGTCTCAAAAAATCTTTTGTAATGCAAGGGTAACCGCGGACAAACGTTGGTAACGTGTTAATTTTTCCATATCAACTTTACAGTTACTGAAAGAGGCACTGAAACGCATAATGATTTCCAGTAGAGAGATCGGCGATTTAGACTTAGAGCTGGATTACATATAGATACTTACCATATATCGCCGCCATGTCACTTATGCAATCTTTAGTGTTGGCATTGGCATATGCCCCTGACAAGCCGAACGTCATACGAAAAACATGTGGCTCTGCAACCGTCATCTTATTACTCTTATGTGGTTAAATTGTTTCAGCTGTCAGGTCTTAATTTATAAAGGGTTCAATTTTAACGGGTTACCAATCATTGTGAAGTCAATTTATTGGGACAATATGAAGAAAAGTAACCTAACTAGAAACACTTAGAACTGAAACATTTGATTACCATCAGCAACCTGACAATAAAAGATTTGTTCAGTGCGGGATTGGAACCCTGGACCCGTAGCACAGAAGACAATTTATAACTCAACCACTGCGCTACTCAACCTGAGTAGCAGGCCATGACCTTATTAATGATATCCGTATCAATTCACATGTAAGCAATTTACATGTCTTATCTTCAGAATAAATCAATTAAAGCGTCATAAATTCTCAAAGATCATGACGCCTTAGATTCGATTCCCAGGTCGAGAAAAGTGCTAATTATTAGTAGCAGTTCTGATTACTTTGTGCTCGGTTAATGACACTGGCAATAGGCACACCCCCTATATCTTGGGACCTAAAAATATACCAACGTACAGTGTGTACATTAGTACACCTATGCCTAATCCTTCAGGGGTACAGGCGTGAAGGCATTATATATTATAGTATGCTCAGTTGACATCGGTATAGCACATGGGTTTGCATCACATATCATGTAAATTTTGGCAAGTCATTGAAATTTAACACCGTTTAAATTGCCTGACTACGAAATCATTTACACCTGAATTAATCAATTGAATAACATCGCATCCACATACGAGAGTCATTAATGGAAGACAAAAGAATAGTTTCTTCTAGGAAATGAAATTGCGAAATAAAATAAAATTATCATTCCAACTTTAGTTCTTAACACTCGCGTAAAAAAACTATCAACAACAAGCCTCTTTCTATGGTTTCTGTAATAAGTGATATAATATTTTTTTAATTGCCTAACACTCGGATTACTCCGTATAGTGCGAAGATAACGCGACACACCCAGTACTCGAAATATACTAGGTATACCATACTTTAATTGTTTCGTGCAGGAATTGAACCTGCAACCCGTGGCGCAGAAACCAGCTCGCCCGCTGGCTTAGCGTAGCTGCGCACCCTTCGAAATCCGGAGGTATTTCTTAATTGCATGCTTAGCAAAGTATTTCTATAAAAAATAACTAATAAGGTCAATGTAAATATATTAACTAGCTGTGCCCTGCGGTTGGAGCCGTTTTGTTCCGCTCCGAAAGCTCCTAGTATGATATCATATACCACGTATCCTTCTCAAAAATGAATCCGGATGGTTAAAAATCCGAATAAACCAATTCTTCAGTTTCATCTTGGGGTAGGCAGGAACTATAAACCGCCACTTGCATAAATCTATTGCTTCTTCCAAATTCATATATCCTTTCATGCAAACGCGCCAGTTGCGAGTAGATACGCACCTGACCTTTCTGAAGGACCTCAGCAATCAGGTCGATGTATGTCTTTCTAGGGCGTCCCCTCCCGGCGGCTCCAGTGACATTCGCTTTATAAATCCCTTTCGGTAGTCGCCTTTCATCCAATCTCTAGACATGCCCAAACTATCTCAGCATATTCCTTTCAATTCGTGTCACTATATCGTCTTTTAAACCGCATCGCTGTCAATGACACTATTTTTAGTATACACACACACACACTAGTTTTAATATATTAAAATAGATAACCCTTCCAGCCCACATAAGGTATAGACCAACCCGCGAAACCTGATATAGATATAATGTCGCGAAATTCGATTTATTTTTAGATTTCGATTTTACCACAATATTATGGATGACAAACTCATCAGTGGTACAAGTAGCCAGTTAAATGAATAAATTTTCCAAAGACTAACGTCACAGAACGGCGGCCGCACAGAAATGTCGTGTCGCCATTCAACAGTTCTTCGAAACATTAATACCTAACTTGTTTCAACAATTGCGTGTTAGCTGAAAGAACTTATTATCGCGATAAAATAAACATTTCACCGAAAATCAATTTATGTGAAAAAGAAAGGAACACGTGAGTAAATATTGACCAACACTTTGTTTCCGAAACGTTTGATTCTATCGATGAACTCTGCCCACATTCGCCCACTGGTTCGATAGGCTCCATTTGTCTTACTCAATCTTAGTGTTATCTATGTATCCATACAGAATACATTTACCTTCTATGGTGCATGACCATAAAATCCCAAAGCCAGAATTGAAGGAAAAACAATTAACGGTGTCCAAAGTACAGGGAACATTAGGGAATATTTATGGCGTATTTAGGGGATATTAGCACAGATTAGATAATAATATTAGTACTGACTATGGACACAATATTAGAATACATAATATAGATTAGTATAATGTGCTGTGGACACATCGCCTAGTTCGTATTCGTCAACGTTTTTACGTTCCTAGTTAAGTTCGATAGCCAGGTTAACATAAAATCTGCAGCTCTCGCACCTGCATGAGACGGTTGAATAATTCGCTAAGCTATAATGGTGTGGTGAGGTCGCCGGAGCGGGGCAGCGTGCCCACCTCGACTGCGGCAAGCGGGCGTCGGCGGCATGGCGGCAGCTGCATTGCAGCTGGCGTGTGCTTTTGCTCGTTTTACTGCACAGAATCCTGCTCGCACTGGGATGTACATAAGTACATACATGTACAAGTAGTGTACATGTGCTGCCGGCCTGCGAGGCGAGTGCACACATTACATACTTTACGTGAAAATCTACGAACATAGTATGACGCTTTTGATGTCTGATGTTACGCAGCGTTGCAATTTAGTGCCGCTTTTGAGATCAGGTTTACCATGAAATATTTTGTAAATACTGAATTTCAGCCGCGTCTGGGTAAATTGAAAACCGACACTGACGCGAGGGCAGATAACGAGGTGGTATATAGATTCGACCTCCATAGACCTCCATAAATATGGCGGTTAAATGAAAGCAACAAGTAAGTAAATTTTATTAGGTACAGATTCAGACCACATGGTGAATCTGAGTCACTTTTTTAATATCTCTTGAGTCTGTTTGTACGCACATAAGGTTAAATAACTTTATCAACAAAGTTTCTATTCTGCGTAAACAAAACATTTATAACGAAAACCTGAAATTTCTCGCAACCTCTCAATACTCTAAGTATAATATTCAGCTTCATTGTGTCGTTTACGTACTTTCAAATGTCCGGAATACAAGATTAGCTTGAATGATAACTTAATACCGCACGGGTTACGTAACACTGCTATCTTGAAGAAAACTAACCAATTTGTTTTGATACGATAACGTACCAAAACATTGCGAACTTGAATGTAAAATACGTTTGTAGTGACGTGATTCGAAAAGAATATGCTAAGATGGTTTGGCTATGTTGAGAGAATATGAATGGTGACTAACAAAAGTAATTTTAGGCGAATGTCAGCGGAAATCGAAGGGGACGCCCTAGAAATATATAGACAGACTTTATTGTTGAGGTCCTTCAAAAAGGTCAAGTGTGCGAGTAAGTTGCAATCGCGTATGAAAAAATGTGGCGTTCTGTAGTTCCTGCTTACCGAGGCCGTAGCCAGGATTCGCTTCGTGGAGATAAATAAGTAATCACTTTATCTGTATAAATAAGTGTCTATTTTTCCGTCAGAATAACAGCTTTTTACTAAATGCATATAAAGTAAAGACAATATTATGGTAATTGAAAATAACCGTTTTCAAATGTTGTCTGTCAGTTGGTTGGTCCCGGCTAATTTTCGAAACGGCTGGACCGATTTTGACGGGACTTTCACTTATAAGGAGTAACTTGGAATATATTACATTGCGCTACAATGTTAGGAACCGTACAGAAATAATACAATCAGAAAAGGCTGTTGAAACAGCGTTTTAAAATAAATCAAAGGTCCAATAAAGTCTATACGGTTGTTTGAAATGTATTATTTTGGGAGTTTCAGCTCTGAATCGATACTTACGTCTTTTTTGCACCGAACGGCCATGCTGTTAGCACCTAGTGCGCGTAGTCGTAAAACGTTAAACATTTATAGGTACCCTAAAAATAGTGTTATGTAAATTCAAAGAGGTTTAGATAAATCCATATCAGCATAAATAATACAATTAAAGTGTTTGTAGAAAAAAAAATCTAAATCTGTACATAACGGTTACAATTTAAATGATACAATATAATGTCGTTTTCTAGAAGGGTTAGGCAGAGATGTAGGTACTGCTGGACATTGTCAGTTTACTGGTACAATTAGGTTTCATGTAATAGGGGGCGAGACCCAAGATGCTACTTAGAATTTCATAAAAAAACCCAATAACACTTTGTTCGACTTGGGAATCGAACGAATTTTGTTAGTCTTGCAATTACTGAAGTATGTAATTTGTACTACATGCTTACGTAAATACGTGTCTTTAGGATTTAGCCTTGTGCGTTAACAATACTTCCGGGGTTTTGGCAATTTCAAATGGACAATTTATAGAATGTTTTCAGATCTAAGTATAAAATGATCTACCTATCAGATCTATAAAATGCTCTATGCTTTACAGACTGACAGACTAGACAAATAGATCTGTTTATTGAAGTACGGAACATCCTTTAATACTCCTGGGCTGTCTGCCACCAGGCAGTAGGGTATTAATGACTCGGACCAACTAAACATTACCATAGGACTGCCATGTCAAAGGGATCAAGTTCGAATCCAAGGTGACCACTGACTTTTCGAAGTCATCTACGTATTAATACATAATTATCACGCGCTTAAACGGTGAAGGAAAACATCGTGAGGAAACCTGCATGCTTGAGAGATTTTCTCGATGGCGTGTGAAGTCTGCCAACCCGCAGTAGGCTAGCGTGGTGGACTATAGCCTAATCCCTCTCGTTCTGAGAGGAGACCCGTGCCCAGCAGTGGGACAATATATGGGTTGATGATGACCGACTAAAAACCACACTTGACTTCCCTTGCCCTATAATCAAGGCCATGTGATTCGTGACATTCGCCATTCTAATACTGCCGTAGTCCATCGTTCGCTGAAGGGGTCAAAGATGGACCTAGAGATTTCAAAGGCAGCATATTTTTCTTGTATACCATAGAGGTGCACCTAGGGAATTTCCCACGGGAATAATGGTTTCACCGAGGTCTTTGAGGGCAAATTATAATCTATAGCTTTCCGCTCGCGGCTTTGTCTGCGTGGAGTATACATTTCTTGTCATTTTACGGGATAATACATATATAGCCTATGTCACTCAGGAATAATGTATGTTTCTTTTGGTGAAAGAATGTTTCAAATCTGTCAAGTACTTTCAGAGCCTATTCAATGCAAACAAACACACAGGCAATCAAACCTCTTTACTCTTACTCTTTATAATATTCGTTTAGACTAATAGTGCTTACCCAGAGCTAACAAATCGCTCCACGAAGTTGTCATTAATCAGCGTGACAGACAAAGAAATCGTATCCTATATAGTTTTTGTATGAAAACCCTCCCAATGTTTTATAACACTTTTTAATCTCTGTTATCGCGGGTGACGGAACACTACTAGTAAAAAATATAGGTCGAACTTGCATAGGTCAAAGTGCGATATGTAGGCAGTGCAGTAAATGGTATGTATACTAAATATTCCAATACATCATCATTGATCAACTTAAGTATCATGGGTCCATATGTATCAATATCAGACTATATGTTCAGTATCAGAATGGTCATCCAATGACCCAAAGAACTGACAGATTTGGTGGATTAAACTGTCAAAAATCTATTCTGAATTCATCAAATGACAATTATTTTGACATATTTAGCCAATTTGTGGTGGGTTATCAAGTTTGGAACTCATGCCATTCTAAAAATTTCAGACAAGGTAAATAACATCGGCTTTTGTCTTTAACATTGACAAGTATATAATAAAATAACTAATAGGCGTCCGTAGGTACGCGGTTCACTCCTCCTTTTTTAAAAAAATATATTCATTTGAAAATTTCTGATGAATTCTATTATTGATTTGGCGTTCGTATCACTAGCAGTTTCTTTTCCTCAATTGCCTATCATAAGAGAAAAAAAAATAAGACCGTATAATGCGCAAGTTGGCGTACAAAAGTCAGATGTTGTCCGCGGTTCAACATCCGTTGATGCTTTTTAACCCACTTCCACAGCCATGCCGTAAATTAATCGAGCAATGGGCGACGAAGTGTTGCCGACGCAAGCCAATTTGTACAAGAGCTGTAAGAATTAACATAATTGGCTTTGCTCTGCGAAATTGTGATTTCAATAGCAGCCGTTACTGCGATGTGCGCTTCACGTGGCTACGAGCGATGCTGAAACAATTAGTTTCATTGGAATGCCTATTCACCCATCGAAGATAAAAGTTTCAAATTATTTACGTCGTATTTCCAATTTTAACTCCATCTGTTGTTTGTCCCATAAAATACATCTAATACAATACAACTTCGAAATACTTATTACGGTATCATGTGATATTGCAGTAATTATCTTCTCTTTCCCTAAGATATGTTGACTCAGTGTGCTGTAGCTAAAGATATGTACGTACCTTCTTGTACAGGGTTCGTATAAACATCTCTAGATGTAGATAGCGTAGGAGCAGAGGTCGTTCGACCTCCCGTCGCCGTTCCCCGCAGGCTTAGGGCGCGGCAGGGGGCTGCTTTGCAGATTTTCCTTATACTATATGTAGGTACCTCTATCACCGACCGGCGCCGTCCTCCTTGGCACATCATATAGCCTAGCCTGCAGACGCTGCTATAAAACAGACACTAATACCAAAAACTGTGTATTTTGCACTGGCAAGATGTTAACGGGATTCAATTTACGTTGCCAAATCAATGATTTCCGTCAATCTCTTTGCATATCCGTTACAGTCATGAATTTCAAATGTTTGTTGTTTACATTGCGAAGGAATTCTTAAGAACTTTAAGGAAAATAGTTTAGATAATAGAAAATCATAGAATAGAATAAAGCTGAAACACGTTATACTGTCATTATTGTATGTGTTGTTCAATTATAATACTTATCGTAACCAGACAATTACGAAAATGTGAAAGGGACGTTATTTCGTCCTTATTCCATTCAAATTACTAGACTTTAGTGTCGTGGAGCTTCTAAAACAGTGGTCTGCAGTAACCGCAGTCATCCGGCACTTAGCCGAGATAACGTTATCAGCCATAGCCTTGCAGAGGATTCTGTGAAGCCACATAGTCGGTGTATATAACGAATGTGTATACCTACGTGCCAGTAGAACGGGATTGCATCTGCTAGATACATAGATGGCCGTCCTATGATATAATAAAAACTAATGTTATAAATGGGAAAGTAAGTCTATCTGTCTGTTTGCTTGTAAAGTTTTCACGCCTTTGATTGATGAATTTCTATGAACTATACTATGAACTTTTGTGGGATAGCTTTAGTGCTGTTTTTTTTTTTCATTACGAGTATTAGGATAATTATGTCAAAAATTAATTATAGTAGTTTACGGTAAACACATCATGTTTTTTAATATTGTTTATAAAAGATCATTGTACGAAGTTTATGTTCTAACATTGATTCCTAGATGAGCCAGGCCTGATTTACAAGGTATCCAACTCGTCAGTTTGCCTCGGGTGTTGTCGATACCATCAACCTACCTGTTTACCTACTTTGTTCTATTAAACGAACAACTTTGCAATAAATTGGTTCATTATCTCAATAAGTACGTGGTACTCGTATGTCTGAGTACGTTAAAATTACAGTAATTGGTTTCTCCAAAGAATGGCGTTGCTTGCGTTATTGGTGATGGATGTCTCGGGATTTACATTTGAATGATTTCTGAGAGATTGTTCATATCTCAAAGCAGGTATATATAATGTTTTCATTTTCAAAGCGATCCTCTCCGGAGTGTCGTGTCCGCAATGTCACTGAAACGAAAAGAGGTCGTTCGTTCGCGTTCTCGCAAGCCATCGCGCATCCAGCCAACAATGAGCAGCGCACCGCGCCGCCGCACGGTGGGCTGAAAATCGGCTTTCATAGACATAGCGATTACAATTTGCAAGTGCCGGATTTTTTGCCGGATATCGCTTCTATTAGTTATTACTATATTCAAAAATGACACCAGAGTTAATTCTGTACAAAAACGAAGGAATTATAATTTTTTTAAGAAAAATTTGTATGGAGCTGGTATTAAAAAGTTAATTATCTCGTAAACAGCAAGGAAAACCGTAATATCCTTACAGGTGGTTATAGTACTAATTATTTATGATTTTTTGACATATGTCATATAACGGTTATAGCTGCTAATTTTTTTTTTAAAATCGTCAAAATATTTTTATTTATTTTTACATATGAAACGGTTCCTTTTAGTGACTTAATTAAGAACATTGAAAATTATGAAGAATGTTATTTACCCAAATATTAAAAATATATAAAACAAGAAAAATATTTTAAAAAATAGCAAAAATAGAAAAAAAAAACAAATATTATACATTTTCCTTATCACTGTCGTTCTCGGACTCCAATTCTGAGTCAGAATCTAGATATATCTAAAAACTCGAACTCAAAGTGAGTTCGAGTTTTCAGTTCGACCTGAAACTGAATTTTTGCGAGAGTTTCAGCAAAAAAGCTCTGCTTTCTCTTGGCATCTCACTTAGGCCTTTGTGCACTTAGGAAAGGATCCGAAGAAACAACAAGCATATTTAAGATATCTTGATTAGAATCTTGCCTGCTTCTTTTCCGCGAATGATATTCCCGGAACCTCCTAAAATCTCTGTTTCGAGACTCTGAGGCTTCTTCCAAGAGAGTCCGAAATTGCACAATATAAGTTTTCTCGATTATATCAGCCTCGTGTATTAATAATTTATGTACGGTTGACGACATGTAGTACCAGTCATACAATTCCACATACTTTTCTGCTGTTTTGCGGGCAAAATCTTTAAATTTTATTCTCGCCTATCAATCTCGATCTTCTCGCCAAATGTTATCGCTTGCAAATATTTTAATAAGATCTTCGTCCAACCCGGTAATAGCTGCAGTTTTATTGGGATACTCGAAAAACTTTCTAGCGGTATTCACGCCATTGGTAGTTCCCGAGCCTTGTTTCACAACATCAATCACCAGATTGAGCTGAACTTGAATTTATTTTGAATACATTTTTTATTTCATTACTTCTCGCTGCTCACCGTTTGAAGTCGAGCCTATACGCAATATGTAACAGACATTCCATACAATTTATACGTGCGTGTAGGGATGATAAGCCAAATTTG
Organism: Subacronicta megacephala; assembly: GCA_958496365.1. Classification (NCBI taxonomy): domain Eukaryota; kingdom Metazoa; phylum Arthropoda; class Insecta; order Lepidoptera; family Noctuidae; genus Subacronicta; species Subacronicta megacephala. Next base: position 11,887,062 of record OY292515.1, read on the forward strand.
TATATGTCAGCACACACAGTCTTTGATGTTACAACATCTAAGCGGTTCATTCCCGTAGGTTTTGCTAAGCACAGGTAGCACGATGGATTTGATCTGGCATCAGAAAGGTACGTGCAGACTTTGGTGTCGATCACTGTCATAATTAGTTGATGAGTCACCATGTTATTATTATGTACTGCACTCTGTGGGGATAAAGGCCCGAATTTCATCATCCATTTGTTTTTTGAGAACGATGACAACTGCTTCGCTCTCCTTTACAAAAGTTAACTGAACTGGGCGTCAATACAAAGTTGAGCATGGTTTTCGGTTCATACAGTATTATCTCCATCTGTCAGTTTTAGTGGCACCAAGGAGGTCATGAAAATGCTTGCATCATCTTGCTCACCCTCCATTTTCTGCTTGTATCGGCTTTGGTTGGAAGCACCATCAAATCCCCAGTTGGATATACGCTTTAGCTGCTTATTTTGCACATCGGCATTGTCAGAAAGACTTTGAAGGATCCTCGTCACCGTGATGTCAAGTAAAGCTTAAAGTGTAATCCTAGCCGAGGAATCCGTAACTGACACTGAATGCTTTGGGGGGTAGCAATCAAGCTTAGTTTGTTGCACTTTATAGTAGGATGGATAAATATCCATAGCACCTTCCCGAATGGCAGCCTCTCGCAAAGTAATATATTGCCACTTTGACAGTTTTAGTGAAAGGAGCAATCCAGCGCTTTCTCTGCTGTAAATATGACTGTTTTTACTGATGTCTTAAGCGTTTCTTTAATTTTAATAACTGCTTCAGGCTTTTTCAACATGTATTCGATCACAGATGCCATATCCTCATGCCCTTCTTTTAAACGCGCTGTAGCTGCATATGCCAATTCACTGGAGTCTTCGCCTGTATGATCATCAGATCTTCTCTTTTTCTGTTTACTTCCCAAATCTTCGAATGGTTTTCGAGACCTTTTTGTCATTGTTCCAACGGATGATGATGGCTTTAATTGAAAGTCTGATTGTAGTCTTGGTATCTCATCAACAGTTCATTCTAGATTAACTAAAGTATGCACACAACTTGGCCAATTAATATTTGCTTGCAGCCAATTTCCGTACAGTCTTCTGAAGTTATCAAGGAATCGGTTGGATTTCATCCACCTCTGTAAAGCAGAAAGGCTCACTTCATGATTAAATGAAGTACTCTCACTTTTTAGAAGACAAACAAGTCTAAACTGGTGATTAAACTTTCCATTTTAAGATTTTATAGTCACAGAGCAAAAAAATTGTGTTAGCAGTTGCACAGATGTGATCAATCTAAATTATTAATTAAAATTTTAGCCCTTTTATTGCAAAACGTCGATAATTAGTTAACTACCCTCATTAGAGTTTTGAAAGATGAGCTAATAAAAAATTATAATCGTCAAAAAAAAACTTAGAACTCTTAACACAACTAATCAACAAATTAGCTTACTTATCAGAAATCATTAACAATCATTTAATCACCTTTTCAGACTTCAGACAGTTACAAACTGGTACCACTTACTTGGTACCAAAATACCAAATAAACATATGTTTTTACAAATTTTAAAACTCATTTTGTATTGATACATAGGTATCTAGCTCAAACATAGTTGTGTAAGTGTGGATGTACGCTAAACCTCTGACTAATCCTTCGGGAATATAAGGATGATGCTATTTTATGTTACGTGTTATTAAAAGTCTGTGTTCCTCAACTTAAACACTAAAAGGAACCGTTTCATATGTAAAAATAAATAAAAATATTTTGACGATTTTTAAAAAAAAATTAGCAGCGATAACCGTTATATGACATATGTCAAAAAATCATAAATAATTAGTACTATAACCACCTGTAAGGATATTACGGTTTTCCTTGCTGTTTACGAGATAATTAACTTTTTAATACCAGCTCCATACAAATTTTTCTTAAAAAAATTATAATTCCTTCGTTTTTGTGCAGAATTAACTCTGGTGTCATTTTTGAATATAGTAATAACTAATAGAAGCGATATCCGGCAAAAAATCCGGCACTTGCAAATTGAAATCGCTATGTCTATGAAAGCCGATTTTCAGCCCACCGTGCGCCGTGCCAGTGCTATATCGAACACAACATACGTAATAAGCGCAGATAGTCAGGCGCGTGCTGGATGTAGGCGGCACGTAATGTATGCGTGCTCGCTGCTGACTCCATATCGTGTTGTGTTGTTGGCGCGGCGGCGGCGCTCCACGGGCGTCGCACTTGCCAGTGACCTCACTGCGCAGGCGACTACCTCCTAAATATGACCTAAGCGCGAAGCATTGTTTCTTTTGTTCGAATTAATGAAACATTTTCAATTTAATTGCTTGATCTGAATCGCAGCCCGACTGAAAGTCGTATAGATTTTATTTGAAATCTCACGTTTAATGAAGCACCTATCAGCTTACGCAATAAGAAATCTTTAATCTCTTCGTGATGACAAATAGCAGTGATAAAAATTGCTTATATTGTAGATACTGAGACAAATATATAGGTGGTATTTTGAAAACAGATTGAAACGTATTGTGCAAATTGATATGGATGTAACAGTAGGTAGTTCGTGACTCGCTAGTGGGCAACGGCTGGCGCCATCGTTAACAATCGTGCCGTCATCTAATTGACTCCGCTCTATACCTTAATTAGTACTCGGCTGCGATCGCGACGTTATTGCATCTCAAATACGTAGTATCAGTAGATACCTAACTAGCTAGTTCTTATGTCGGCGTGCGAGGCCACGCACCACCTGACACGAGAGCAGCTGGCAGCCGGCTGCCTGCGCTAGCACACAACAAAACTTGTTTCGAAGTAGACGCCTCAATATGGCCGACCACCAACGGCCACCGTGTGGTATTATGATTACCCAGATTTTAATTGTATCTAAGCTAAGCTGCCACTAACACAATTGATGAATTTCGTAAATGAAGCATTCTTCATTTACGCAGACGTTTGCAGGCGAACGCAAACAATATTAAAGGCACTTCAGTGTTACGTCCAATCGTTTCTGGGAAGTGGGCGCGCGAGTTTGTTGGATGGCTTTGTTGTCGAGTCGTATGGTCGAGCGGCTGTCCTTATGGCGTGTCCATGATCGTATTTTTCCGCCGCCGTGTTGTGTGCAGACAGCGTGCGGTGTGGCTGTTTACACGAGCAGCAAGTATATACGTACATAGGCAGTATGTTTAGCTAGGTAGGCGCGTAGGCAGCGCGGTCGTGCGGCCCGCGGCGGCGTCGTCGCTCGACCCTGATAATTTGCTGCGCTTATGTTACTTCAACGGCTTCTTGCGACACGTTGCGGCCGCTTTCCTAGGTTTCTACTCCCTACACCATGCACTCAATTTGTGGTAGGTACGTAGGTACCTAAGTTTGTAGCGAAAGACTCGTTAACAAAGCATACGGTCGCCAAATTCGCAATCCACACTTAAATAGTGCAAATAACGGGAGAAATAAATTGTTAATTGTATTATGTAATTTCATTATATGAAATGCATATGTTGCACATAATTATCAAACTCTACGAAAAAGATAGGTACCAATGTACCTACTTAATGACGTCATTAGACGAACTCCGGTTTCTAACATTTCATGCATTTACTCTATAGGTAGATATGTATCTATGTGTAGATATATCTTCATATTCTTACTACGTGGCTTTTGGCACATGTAGATCGTTGGGTAATACTTAACTTTGGTAGAGCGATGTGTAGTCAGTTGTTTGTTGGTATATTTCTACTATGCCTAATACAATGAATGCACTAAATGAATTTTGGATAACTAACGGAAACTTGTCACTCAGGAAAAAAGGGTTTGCGTCACTTAGGTGGCTAGGTGTCTTGTGCAACACGTGGTCTGGACCGCGAGAATGTTGGCTAGTGAGTGACCGATCAAGATGCACATAACATTCGATCCAGCTTTCAATACAAGTAAATGAGCATAATATGTGGCTAGTTGGCGTTGTAAGTAAACAGTACCACTCAATACCTACATAATTGCACATCGGTGTCTACATACGCTGCAGTGTGCAAAATGCTTTTATATCGGGTGTGCGCTATTGGAAACAGTACGTATTGACTCATAATGAGTAAATCGCTAAGTAACACAAACAAGTCGCCGTGACTGTGCTCATGCACGAGTCGGTCGACGTCGATCTGAGTGCGTCGTCCGTGACACCTAAACGAGCGAGCAGCACCTCTGCTATCTGGTGGTTTGATAAGGCGCATTTATCAGCGGGCCTCGCCGCGGGAGGAGCGACATGAGAGCGGCTGCGGTCGGCTGTTGGGTGGCGTATGGACAGAGGCAGGCAGCAGCCGCACATGTTGCGGAACGTGCAGGCGGGGCGAGGGGCGGCGGGCGGGGGAGGGCGAGGGACACCAGGGACGGCGGCGGCACACCGGCACGCCGCACGCCGCACGCACACAGCCGCATCGCCGCCGCCGACACGACGCCCGCGCCCGAGGAGCGTCACTGCGCCTTATCGCAGCCATCTTTAAACGAGCACAGTGCACGCCACCCGCCACTCGGTACGAATTCCATTTGAGAACACTGTTGCCACGATGGCCGTCGACAACCGACCGCACCGATCCTTTCATTATATGCGATGCGACGCGAGCGCCGTGCATCGCTTAGCAGCCTGCTTCAAGGTCGTGTTAATTACCAGTCAGACCGGTGACAATCAGGCTCGTTAGCGAGACTCTTCGCATTAATATCCATCTTTACATAAACAAAAATGTATCGTTTCCAATGATCACAGATAATTGAGTAAAGTACATAGAATCTTGAGCATTCACAAAGGTGACTTTGTTACAGGCACCACAATTTTGATTGCATTTAGTACAATAAACATGCTGTGACAACGCTGTACGCGGACGCTCCTTACACACCAGCATTGCACCTTTTATAGTTCACCCTACATAGGATCGCATACGGATTTATATCTCTACACTAGGGTGTTCTTGGGGCGACCATCTGTATTGATCTCGGGAGAGTGGTGTGAGTCGGCATCCCGTCGCCTAGTCGCTGTAGAGGCGGCGGCGCTGGCAAAGCCCCGGTAATATCCAGGCTGAGGCTGTCGGGTGGGTGATAAAGGAAAACTGCCTACGTAGCCGGCCCCTGGCGGGTGTTCGTTCGGAGTGGCGTGTTGTCGCGCAACTATATATAGCTCGTGTTAAGCCGAGGCGCCCGCCGCCGCCGCCGGCACCGCGCTGCTCCGACGACGACGTCCGTTGAAAGGTCAATTGGCGCGCAAATTATTTGCGTCGCAAAATCCGCAGCGTCGCTGCACCATCCCGGCTCTATAAACTAACATAATTTAAGCCCATCTCATGCTTTACTTTACTGTACAATAATGTGCTCGGTCTCACTTCGTTACAATAATGGATCGTTGATCACTGATTTAACATTGGCCTAACATCGCGTACGTCTTTAAGGCAAGAACGCGGCACGCATTCTTATCGGACCTCATAATAGGTATTGTATGCCGAGGTAGCTAAGTATAGTATAGTATGTACTCCATCTACAGCTACATGCCTACGTAGCGTCGGTATATAAGTAGATACACGTGCCAACTGATTGCAAGCTGCCGACATCTTCCTCAACAAAATTACAAATTCATCTTCACACTCACAGTATATATTAGTGATAGGTCATAGTCACGATAGTAAGGAAGGTTTCTTTAGAATTTCTATCGGTAAAAAATAAAACAAAACAAACTTACCAAGAAATATCTAAATAAGCTGTTAACCTGCTAACCTTATAATAACAACAACAGATTATGATAATTAAATTTTCATCATTTTAAACTTGTAACGAAAACAGTTTACGAGTTAACATTATATTGTTCGTGTGTGTTACCCCTACACCCTAAAGAAAGGAACACCGAACAGATACCCAAAAAACGAGTTTTATATTTCAACTAAGGAGTAAGGGGTTACTGTTGGGGACTACGACTACAATGCATTCGTTCTTTAACATGTTAAGACAAAACGGGTTTGAATTCAAGAAGTGGTCAGTCTGAGGCCGTTACGAGGTGAGCGCTCCTCCATCAAGGTAGGTACGACGTGGTTAGTCACGCTTGGAATGCTTACAACTGCTCACTCCAACTCCTAAAGACGTTGCAAACAAATGACGACAGACACCGACATATCTACAGCTACAGCGACAACACACGCACATACATAACACATAGTATATAAGTAGGTATATACGTCGCACGTATCAGTCATGTACTTGTGGTTAAGCGGACTAATTCAGCGGACAGACGCCGCTGAAAACGACTCTTTGCTATCATTTATCGCACAAATTCAGAGCAGAGGCTTAACTCTACGTACTTTTGTAGCTATGCGGCTACGACTGAAAAGTAAACCTTTTAAAAGCGTACAAAAGAAAAATACTCCAGTTCATATCATATATGTATAGCGCCTTTTTACCTTGATAGGGTAAGCATAGAGCATTATACTTTTATATTACTCTTCCAAATACAATGTATTTTGCTCTACATTATATTTGTGGTGATTTTTCAACGAATTTTCGATATTATATGTTGGAATCCTAGGGACGAAAGTACAGAATGTAACCACGCCTATTTTCATGCAGAGTTCAGGGTCATTACATATTCACAAATAAAGTAAGCGTCCCTCGATTCGGACTTAAGTCAATATCGCATAAAAGAATAGTTAATTACTCAGTATGTTGTATTTAAAAGTACTTCCATAATCTTCTGAGGTATTCTGCAACTGTAAAGGGAAGTATTTAAAGTAATAAGTGCCTACCTCTTTAAAAGTGCTGTGAAGTTTCGACAATCACTTCCCTCTTACGACAACTAAAAGTTGCGATAAATACGTGCGCGTTATTCAGTATGTGGCCAAAATTATATTTAGTGGGACTACTTTATTAAATGTTGTAGTTTACGTGTGCTGCGGTGCCATGTCAATGACTTGAGTCAATTGCAGTGTTTAGACACAGCAACCTCAATAATGTCACGGTTATAAAGCTAATATGTTAAGTCATCATGTATATAGGAACAGATACACAGATAAATCAACCTTTTACTATCTAGACCGATGCGTAAATGCCTGTTTATGACGCAGCAAGAGTTGGATTGGCATCATAGTGAAATATTGACTCTTTCTCTAATTAAATCACTCGTACGCTCGATACATAAAAGACCTTTCGTTGTACGGAAAAACTTTACAATAGGAGGTCAGCTTATACTGGAAATTCGTAACATGACCAGTAGCCGTGTGCAGTAGTATCAGAACAAATTCGTAACTTGATTTCAGGGAAAAAAACTGACTGCTTTTTTTACATACCTAAAGATATATAACGTTTAGTCTTTGAATTCCTTTATACAACTTTTTCAGCACAAAATGCCAATGAGTCAGTGTTTGTAACAGGAAGGTGTTAGATGAAAAAATATGCGGTAGGTAGGTGTTCAACTATCAAATGAAAGCAAAAGCGTCCTCGATAACACCAAATGACTTGTCTTGGGAATCGAACTTAAACGAGAGTGAAAGGAACGAGGTGTTATTAACATAGCGTTTATTATATTACTCGTTTGTAGGGACTGGCCCATATTCACGTTTGATTATTCAATAATAATGACCGTGGAACCTCGGCTTACTTTATTAAATTATTACATTAGTTTTTTTATACTTAATGTGTAAGAGGCGGCGGCCTTACAAAGGCGGTTCGGCGTTTTGAACCATGGTCTTTGGTTGATTCAAAGATGTAAGTTGATGCACTAAAAGAATGCCTATGAATGAAAGGTAAGAGACGATGAAGCTATTTACCATACTCTACATGATTTACCATTAATATTGGTAGAAGTCTGGAACATTATTCACGTTATATGGTCTGATTATTTCAATTGTGAATCATATTGTTATTCTTGAACAATTCCATATGACAACTCGTTTATGGCGAAACAGGAGTGCTTTCAACAAATTAAAAGTTAATTCTCACAGGGATTGTACGATATAATTATTCGCATTGAATAGGTACCACCGCACTAACGGTTTGGAAGGTTGAACGGCACTCATTTTTCGTGCTGAAGGGTAATTAGCTGCTTCGCTACCTTAACCCAGCGCGTCTTAATCAGTTAATGTGTAATGTTCGTATGAACGGTTGGCGTTGCAAACAGTGCATTCAGCATGGTACTTAACGAGCGGGTGCTATTTTTATGTTCATTGTGACAAATAATAAACAGTCGGGCGTCACCCGGGCGGCAGCGGGTGCGGCGGCGGCGGCGGCACGGCGTGCGTGCGAACATTGCGTGCGTGCCTATATGGCATAGGTAGGTAGACGTCGACGCCCGTGGTAAAGTCGACATCCCTGCATCCCTGCGCCGGCTGTGCCGCTCTATAAATACACAGCAGGTGTGGTGAGCGGCGGGGAGCGCGGCGCGCGGGGCGAGGGGCATCCGCCTCTGCAGCGCTCCAAACCGCTCGCAGCGGCCATCGGACCTTAGCGACGGCATATCGATTGCGAGGGCTCCCCCTGCGGCGCGCCGCCTCCATTGTGCTCGGCCTGGGATGCCTTCTCCGGTCGTTTCCTGCCTCGGCCCTGTCAGTTGTCTGCGACGACCCTACCCCTCGTCCCGCGCCCTCCTGCCAGCCACACGTCATCTGCCTCTGCCTCTACATAAATACCACACACCGCATTCTTGCTAACAACAGCATCGTCGGTACTTATAGCGATGATAGCTGTAATCATAGGCACAACATATCGCCGACCACATTTCGTCGGTGGTGGTAATGATTGCTGGTTTCCTCATTTATAAATAAATCACACATGTCAATTCATTGTAATTAAGTTCGCCCATCATTGTTTGTTCAACACGCGTAAAGAATTATAGATAATATCCATGCTTGTGCAATTAAGTTTTAATCATCATTTTAGTAAACGTAGTAAGGTCCAATTTAAATAGGTGTTAAACAATTTAGTTCATTTCATTACTAGCTTCGGTTTAAACAATCGGTAATTAAATATTTTTTTTCTCATGTGATTAATTTAATTTGTACAATCGTAGCGGCAATTCATCGTTTGTCTATGAGGTTAGTTTTCGTACTTACTCACAGAACACAGATGTCATTGAAATACAGACTCGAGGACTTCAATCAAAAGTTAAACATTTTCTAGGACGGAATATTTTCAGAAACAAATTAAAATAAAATCCGAATATAAAACCCGTACAAGTCATTGTAATCTTTGTATAATTATTACAAACTAGCCGTGCCCCGCGGTGTCACCCACCGTTTCAGATTTTTTTCTTTTCACTCAGCTCCGGGTCTTATCGGGTTGATGTTAAATAGACTAAAATACTAATAACATCAACTATCTGACAGTGAGTCTCGTCAAAATCGGTCCAGCCGTTTTGGAGGTTAGACGACTTATAAATAGTTACCACTAGATAACGATTCTCTAAAATTCTATTATTTTTACGGTCATTATATCACGTTGTAGGTATTTCAAAAGAAATAGATCAGCTTCAACATGTGCGCTTTATTTACAGTAAGTCTGTTGTAATCATTAAATGGACAAATGTATCGCGAAAACTTGCCAAATGGAATTCGAAAATTGTTTTTTCATGTGAAAGTTTGTTTAATTCCACAAATCTACACTTGCGGAATCCCAAAGACAAAGAATAAATTAAGCACGATTATGGTAAATTTTTCATACAAATTCAACATATATCATAAAATTAATATCTTATCCGATGGCCTGTTAAATTTGGTCATAATCATTATGAAATTTCAATCGTAATCGTAACATACCAGAGAATAAGAATAAAATTGTTTGAAGAAGCCGTTGTCAAATGCTTCAGCTGTTGATATGTCATCGAACGTACATCGAAGATACATTTTACGAGATCAGTTCATACTATTTTTCACTTTACGTCTTGCACATAAAGTTGATAATCGCGGTCGTTGAACTGTGTCGCGTTTTATCCGTACACAACGGACCGTAGCAATGTATAAGTAGGGGTTTTTGGTCCGTTTGTATGGTATCTGTAGTGTCTGATAAAGCAGTACTTGGCTTTCAACCCTGACAGGCAAACAAAGCAGGTTTTAAGTTACTTTATACCAGCAAAATACGTGATCTCTCGTAGATAAAAACATGACTAATAATGACAATACGATGCTTTTGCAACTCTATATAAATAATATAAGATAAGGGCAACTTTTCTCTATGTATTCCTCTTTTACACAACTTTATAAGTACATAAAAATCCTGAGACAACCAATTTTCATCTAGCATTGATTCACGTCCATAAGTACGGTTTAATATCTAGGTACTAATATACCGGTAATGTTTAAGTATCGCTGAAAAAAAGTTGCCTTCATTTTATTTTCAGCCGTAAAAAGTTTTATATCTTAAGAAAAGACATCAACGCTTGTATGATAATAAGCTTATAAAATGAATTCTATTTGCTTTTGGCAACAGTTGGTTTTAATTTCTCTTAATAATAAATTCTTCATATTATATTCGTTTAAGAAGTTTATATTAGGTACTCTACTAACATACCATTATAATATAAAGTAGCCAACTAGTAGAGTACTTAGATGTTTACAGTGTTCAATGCACTGTAAACATCTAAGGTGCTATACCTCTCTCAATTCCATAACATCTGCTAAGGTACCTGTGCTTGATCATTAGTGTTCCCTTTCAAATTACGTCCCTACTACGCCATGACAAAGCAGGTACCTACCTACCAGTGTAATGATGATGTCGCATATATAAGTAGGTACTGCAACCTAATACGAAAAAATATTGTCGACAACATCCAAGAGTACAAGCTCTCATTAGACCGTTGCCGAGTGGAGGTCGTCCGCCGCGCCGGTCCCCTTGCCATCGTCGAGGATGAAAAACATAGGAACACGACATCGGTCGACCCTCCGCGCCCGGCCCGCGCCCACGCGCCCTCCGGCCCGTCCGCCAGCCGCCACAGCGCGCTTGTCGGTCGCGAGGCGGTTGCTTGCCTCACAGCCGGCCGCGGCGCCTCATTCAGCCGGCGACGCTCTCGCGCACCGCACACGTGTCCGCTGCAGCGCGCCGCGCGACACTCGGGCACCCCTCGCCGCCCCACGCCGCGCGCCCTCCCGGAACGTTTAACCGACAACGAACATTGTTCTGTTGCAGCGGAGTATGCTACAGCAGATGTCCTCGCCGCCGAGCGCACAAGCCGGCGAGGTCGCCACTATCGTGCGCCACCTTGAAGGCCGTGTCTGCGGCGACGTCTCTTCGGAGGCTTCCTCAGATGCCGCGGAAGATTCCGAACTACCACAGTGCAAGATAAGAAGGAATTATAATTGCACCAAGTGCACGTTTTATACGCAGAACCCGCGCGCTTATCTCGTCCACACGCGTGACGCTCACTTTGTTAAACTTAAGATTTACGATTGTCCACACTGTGTTTACGCTTCGAGACATCATCAAAAACTGATAAGACATATCAAAATGGTTCACGCAGAATCGAAGCAGTCACCGGCGACTGGAAAGCTGGATACTGAGTTATCTCCACCCGCTAACGACAATGTAGAGCAAGCAGAGCGTATCGAAGACTTATTGGAGGAAGTCGAGGACTGCGAAGATATGATGATGGAAGTGGACGATGACTCCTTTGAACGTCCCGATGATATTGACGTTGATTGTGAAAGGGTGGCAGACCAACCAGCGCCCTCTGAAGTATTAAAAAGTAAGGGCAAGTTCTTCTCATGCGATAAGTGCAACTACGTAACCCACATAAGAGCTAGATTCACAAAGCACGTCAAGTACCATTCGATGCCAATGATCAAGTGTACAATGTGTGATTTCCGAACACCCTACAAATGGAATCTGGATCGTCACATGAAAAACCACGGTGGAACTGGAAGTTTCAATTGTTCGATGTGCAACTTTACGGCGGATATCAAGCAGAGTCTGACGGTGCACGAAATGAATCATCACACACCGTCAACGGGCCATTCGCTGTCGACTCGCCGCCGCAACCGGGTGGGCGCCAGCGACACGGTTATAGCGGAGTTCGACGCAGCGAGCGCGGTGCTCCCCAAGGAGGAAGAAGGGAGCGGCGACTCGCGGTCCTCACACTCGTTCTCGGTGAGTCGCCGTCGTATATGTGTGTTGTGTGCGTGGCTAGGGGCCGCGCCCCGGCCGCTGCCGCCACCGCCGCCGGTAGCACCGGTGACGTCACACCGTTGCTACTGTTATCACGAGCGCCGCCGTACATGGATTGCACTCCACCACATAATTTTATCACCGCTTCCCGTAAATTTTTGCATCATGCTTTGTTTCTGTAGTGCACGTCTCTTCCACGCTTGTGTTCGTTCTACACTGTCTAATAACATTCATTTTTAATACCGTAGATACTCTTTCCTCCGTCTAATTTATGTTGCAAAACTTCTGAAAAAATCAATAGATAATAACTTGTTTACAAATAATGGTCTATTCAAATTTGTAAACATTCTCAGACTACGGCCATTATAGCAGAGTAGTATTATGTAATTAGCTACTCTAACCGTAAATGGGCTAAGTCCTGAGTTAATTGATTTTAAGAATTCCCTAGTAAACATTTCATTTTTAAATCTGCTTTATATGAGAACAAAATCCTACACCGTTTACGGACAGAAGTAATTTGGTAAACCCCAAACAGAATCGAACCGCGTAGCTGAAATGCAAACCTAACCTTACTACCGCCGATTCAATATCGCCATATTAGTGATAATAGTGATTAGTCAATCCCAATTATTCCCAATCATCGTATAAAACAAAATCCAATGCTTTATTATCATATGATAAATTTGTTCTAAATAGGTGTAAGTAAGTGAGTCACTAATTTGATCAGGATACTTCCGTGTATAGCTAGCTAGTGACAATGCATGGAACCTCTACAGTAGGTTATGTAGTAAAGAGTTCCTCGTCCACTATACAAAAATAAAACAATGTTCGACCCGGGAATAGAACTCAGAACCTCGCGCGCAGCAGCCGCACTTGTGACCACTAAACCAGTGGGGTACTTAACAATTTTTGAATGCAATGTTATTATAAAACCATCACGTCTGTATTTTCCGAAAGGTTAGTCAGAGCCGTATGATTAAATATTATCAAATTCGTTTAATTTTCTCGCCAAGTCCTTAGTAGTAGAGACCGGAATCATAAAAAAGCGAACTCAGGGCGGCATTTACTGGGGTAGGCACAATGATTCCTAAAACACTGTAGGTACCACTTTCTGTTTGTTATGACTTCTGATACATAACATAGTACCATCACGCCAGTATTCCCCGAACGGCTAAGCAGCGATGTACTAATGGGTCCACGCTTCGCCGGTGTGTTTAAGTCCTATGTAGTAGGGGGCGAGCCTATTTGCCATTAGGCACAAATCCATACTCGGAGCTGCTACTTATAAAAAAAAACAGATATTTTAGAGTTATAAAAAAAAAATTCAATTTATGAGCACTTTGTCCCGTATTTTTTTATTTTGGTTGTGCAGTTTTTTTTTGTACTAGTACCTAGTAGTTTATTTCTCAATTTATCTAAATCGACGATATTGTAGTTCTTGCAGACGAAAGGGTTATCTTTTATTTTCTATATAATACTGGGGCACTTATTTTCTGCACATAAATTAGTTGTAACGTTACGTTGTTGAACTTGTAACTTGAAGCTTTCACAAGTTTTTAGTTATACGAAGTCACTATTTTTTACTAGTAATTTGTTTTATTATTGCACATATGTAACTGATATTTGTTGGTGTACGTGTGCTTTATTTTCTACATGACGAACTACGATATTTGTGACGACACTTTTTAATATTTTGAATAAAGTATTTAGTACCCTTATGTGTCTTAGTTCTTCTTAAAATAATTTACTCACGAATTATGGTATTGTGTTCATGTATTAAATTTAAACCTAAACACTATTAGGTACTTTGTTATGACACATTTTTTTAAAATATTAACTAGACTTAAAAAAATGTTTACCTACAAGCAATAAAATTTCTGTTTTTCTTTTAATTTCAGGACATGGGTCTACAATACGCAGAAAGGGAAATAGTCAGTTGCAAAAGTGATTCAAATGATGCTTCTGCTTCTGACGCAATCACAAAAAAAGATGCTTCTCACCTGTCACAGGATGGATACAATCAGCTCTCGCCGAACCATAGTGCAGATGAAAAGTCACAAAGACAAAACAGAAAAATTCCCAGACCAATACCACAACTCATACCGTTGAATGCGTCGACTCCAAACCAAAAACCAACATGTCCTGGTGAACCGCCTCACAAAAAATTTAAGGAATCTGAACCAAACGAAATAGATGATTCCAATTCAGGAAGTAAAACTGAAGACTTCTCTAATGACATTACTCTATTTCCAGTAAATTCGTCAATAAAAGAGACTGCAAGCCGTAAGAAAAACGAATCGTTTTTCGACAGATTGAAAGAAAGGTTATTAACAGAAACAGGTGAAGAAGGATCTCTTAAATGCAAAAATTGTGGATTTGAAAGCAAATGTTTATCAGAACATTCTGTGCATGAGAAAAATTGTTTACCACAAACTAGCCGGATCAATTCAAACTCGACACTTACAAGTTTAAGTTCAACTCGATGTCAAAATTGTAGGCATCGATGTAAATCTAGTGCCGACTTGTACATCCACATGCAAACTTGTGGAAAAAATCAAAAGACGGAAGGCGAAAGTACTATCAAAAGTCAAGATAGTAATGATGCAATCATTCCAATCCATGAAAAAGAGACTGAACCACATCCAATGGAAAACGTCGTGTTCGTTTGGAACAATATTGGTCATGACACTAACAAGTTTGATATACCTCTCGACATCAATATAAATGATGATAGCACTCTACCAGAAATACATAGAAGCTTCGATGCTGAGGTTGTCGATGAGAACGAAACTATGAATTTGTCGCCGAGTCAAGCTGTAGGACGGAAGGTATTCAAGTGTCCACATTGTCCATTTTTCTCCACTACAGCATCCAGATTTCACGTCCATATTGTTGGTCATTTAAACAAGAAACCATTTGAGTGTTCTCTCTGTAAATATAAATCTAATTGGAGATGGGATATAACCAAACATATAAAATTGAAATCCGCGAGAGATCCAGAGCATAACGATGCGAAAGTATTAATGACTGATGAAACAGGACGAAGAAACTATAGCAAATATAATAAATTCTTAGCAATGCCAGTTTTAAATGAAAATGGTGAAAACGAGTTTCATTATCTGGATGCTACCACATCAGCCGATGGGTCGATGGAAATAGATGAATCGTTAAATGATGCATCAGACGTTATGGATATACAATTTGAAATGCAACCGCTTAACTTACAGACTCAACAAAGTGAAGATAAATACGACTTTACTGATAACAGACTACATGATTTGAAAAAACCTAAGAGGACATTATGGAAATGCAAAAAATGTAATTACAAGTGAGTACTGACACGAATATTAAAACCTCATATTAAGTTATAGCTGCAATAAAAAATACGAGACAAAATTAAAATTAAACCTTCCACAAGCTCACTATGTAAATAGATATACTGCTCTAATACATGGTTTTCTAAAAATTTCAGAGATCCCTCAAAAGAAGCTCTTCTGGAACATGTTCGCGAACACTCCAGATCGGATGGCATCCATGACGAAACAAGCAAACATCCTATGAACAAGAAAACTGAAAATAATACTCCCGATCCGGCAGACCTGGCTTATCGTTGCGGTCATTGTAATCAACTATCAAATTGGAAACATGTCATCCAGGTACGCAAAAATAAGTTCGTTAATAATTTAAATAGTTTACCTAAACACCGAATTTGTTCAGAAATTATATTAAAAATGACTGCCTCTTTAGTCTAGTGGTCCCAAGCGCGACTGCTACACTAGAGGTCTTGGGTTCGATTCCCAAGTCAAGGAGACTGTTATTGGTTTTTATATGAAATTGTCAGTAGCAGCTCGGAGTTCTAACCTAACCTAACCCTTCGGGGAATACAGGCGGGGTGGTAGATATGTTATGACTGTTTTAAATGAAATATAGCAATATAAGTATTTCTTTCTTGTTGCAGCGTCATTGCCGATTGAAACATGACGGAGTTATTAAAGTCATAACTACAGTTAAACCAAAACCAGACCCACCAATGAACATTAATGAGATCAACATTGATACCTGCAATAAGTGCCCGTTCCGATCAAGTGACAAAAAACTACTCATCGCCCATTTGCAACAACATCAACCTTCGCCGAATTCAATCTTTAAGTGCTACTTCTGCCCTTTTTTCGTGAAGGATGAACCAGAATTAATTCAACATCTTCTCCTTCACGGTATCACTGACCCAGAAGATTACATAGCAAAAGCAATGGGAACGAAATCCCCGGCACCAGAACACCACGCACCTACTTCTTCTTCTTTACACTCCACTAAGCGGCACAAATGTATAGAGTGCCCATACGAAACCAACAGCAAGTCACAGTTCATGTATCACGAACAATTCCATCGACTCCCGGCTGACACCCCTTATAAATGCCCAGAATGTAACTACAGCGTATCTAAAAGGCACTTGCTCCATCAACATCTGCGAGTTCACGGAATTGCTAATAAAAGAGTTGAAAGCGAGGCTGAATTAGAAGCATCGATATCGGCTCAAAATAAGTCGGACGTTAAATTAGAATTAGATGAAATACCGTACGTTTGGGTGTCTGCAAAGAACGAATTTCATAAAATGTACAAGTGCCGGTACTGTTCATATGTAAACTCCCATAAATGTAAAATTCCCAATCATGAAAAAATACATTGTATCGTATTTGAAAACAATGACACAACAATTTACAAGTGCTTGGAATGCAAATTTACGTGTGACAGCGCCTGCCGACTAGCAGAACATTCTAAATCGCATGGTGAAATATATGGTCGCATTTATTGTCCGGTTGAAGATGATGTGCCTGATGAAGAACAGATTACCAAATTACGAAAAGTAATAGAAATTGAAAAATCAACTAATTCGGAAGGTTTTCCTAGAGATGAAAGCTCAGCAAACGAAAGTAGAGAAATAAAATTATTATATTTCTGCCAAAAGTGTCCAGCAAGATTTTTTGATGATGATGAATTAGAAGTTCACGACAAATTGCATGATGTAACAACACATGCAAATACATGTAAAAGTTGTGAATTTTCAGTCCCCGAGGAGGACGATTTGGCAGCACATGTTACCGTACATACTGATGAATATCATACCAAAACAAAAATGCTTAAGTTTATTCACAACTCACATCCTTCTCACAGACAACCCGTGCTAGAACTAGTGCACTGTCCAAATACTTCAGAGATTACGTGGATAGCCACAGGTCCAAGCAAAGTTGAAAATATTGAAACTTCTATGAAAAAGACGAATGATACAAAAAACGTGCCAAAACAATATCATTGCAAACTATGTCCTGCAAAGTTCTTCAAAACTTCGGCGCTGACTTACCATTTGGGCTTACATGGAGGCGAAGGCGAACATAAGTGTAAGAAATGTAACTACGCCGTAAAAAATATTGGAAATTTAGCCAAACATGAAATATTACACGAAAATGAGAACAAGACTACAAATTGTGATTATGAATCTGGTGAAGATATGGATTACAAAAATATCCCATTGTCGGGTACAGATCTGTTCCAGAGAAAGACTGAGGCTCAAAAAAGAGTCTTAACTGATAAAGATAAGTTAGTTAAGCCAAACGATCATTTTCCGCCTGTTCTACAGGCCGATCCGCAGTTCGGTTATTTGATGCATGGTAATCCCGAATTTATATATCCAACGTACCTCAAAAATGGACGTCAAAAAGAAAAGCGATATAAATGCCACAAGTGCCCCTCAGCCTTTGAAAAACGAGAACAATATAAGATTCATTTATCATTGCATGGTTCCAAACAGAGATATAAATGTGAACTATGTGACTATTCAGTAAAATATTACGCTAATTATGTTCAGCATATGAGGAAACATCAAATGAACGATGAAGCTCAAGCAGAAAGAAAGAAAGGTACCAACGATTTTATAGAATCTGAAAATCAAAAAGACGTTAAACAAGACGACAGTAGTGATAATATTAAACTTGCAATAAAAACCATGCCAAAGGGGGCTCCTAGAAGCGACTTTCAACAGTTCTCCATAAGTGACCAGCAAACCTTGAGACTACTGCAACGACGGCGTTCAATGAATAATTCTAGCAAGGACGCATCGTCTGAAGTTTCGCCTACGAAAGAACGAAAAATGCACATGTGTTTACTATGTCCCTACACAAATCAACGTCAAGATTCTTTAAGTAATCATTATCGAAGGCATGGTGACATCGATGTTCTTAACGCAGGAAGTCATAAGTCATGTTCTCACTGCGACCTTGTAGTCGTGCAGTCACATTTCCTGCGAGAGCACCTAAAGACCCACTTCAACTACCACAAAACTCTTATTCCCGAATGTTTCGTGGCTAACAAAGATGTCAGATTTACTATAACTAAACTGGATGAAGACAGTGAGCCAGTTGATCTCAAATTAGATGTGCAAAACAAGAAATTTGCATGTAATGATGAAAAGATATTTGTGAAAATTAAAACAGGAGAGCTATTGGTAGAATAAAGTATTCTTATGGTATAGCAATAGTTATTAAAATTTAAGTTAGATTAAGAAATTGTTTAACTAGATGTTTAAAACAAGTATAGTGTTAGCATAAGCCAAATGAAAAATGTTGATGTTCACCAAAGCATAGCTTGCCATATTAGATTATAGCATTTCTGGCCATTTTGGATATTTGTATGGACATAAAAAATCTCCAAAATTATAAAATTTAAACCCATGCAAGAATATAACAGCTCACTACAAGTTAGAATTTACAAATGATTTAAATGTTACCAAGACGTGTCTGAAAAAACACTCATAAATGCTCCTATTCTTTTTTCATATATTACATACATGGTTGTACCATGACTTTATCAGGGTATACAGACAAAACATAAAATTCCGTTGAACATAATTGCCAGATTGTCACAACGACTGAGCAATTGGCTTCTACTGGTTAAAAGTTCGCCATTTGGAACAAATACTTGTGAGCTTGTTTGTATCCTGCCCACAATACCTAATGAGTGGAAAATTCAAATGTAAAGCAACATTTACAAATTAAGGCCAAGTTTTTTATCATTTTCAAAAGGAAGTATTCATAATACAATACAAAACTACTTTTCATGTGCTAAATGGGTAACGTAACTTATTGATACTAGAAATTTTATGCATCAATAACTACTGATTAAAAAACCGAAAAGTAATTTATACCATTATACCTATAATAGCAATAATTATTGTAATGATAGTTTTATATAGTGCCAGTTTTTTAAACTTTAGGTTGGTCCTAAAGGACACATTCCTGTTGTGAAAAATGTTTTATAAATATATGACTATTCAATTATAACTGCAATTTAACTTATTCCTAGTTACCATATCTGTAATATGTTTTACATAATGGTTCATTCTAAATTGGTTAATGATTAAAGTTAAACAATTTTATTTAAAAGAAAGGTTACAGTAGTTTATTTTTTTTAATAAAACCGTGAAATCACTTAAAGCAGATTCATTTATTTAAGTTTTAAACTAAGATCACCTTACCTACTAAACATGATTTCATAGTCAATGACAGTAGTAAGGTGTTATTAAAATAGCAAAAACAGAAACCATAATTCATAATAAAATGTAATATTATACTTGATACAATACAGTATCATATTGTGTAGGGTACTCTAATCACCTTAGGTTGGTTACAAGCAGTCTTAACAGAATTTCCAGCGATTGCCACACTCATTACAGAGTACAAATGTGGTCATAGGTTCATCAGAACTTCTAGTCTGAAGCTGATTGTATGTGCAATTCTTCTTTTTGCATTTTCCACACTTGAGCATCTCAGTTTTTGTACCTTGTACAGTAGCCAGCTGAGCATCATCAATAGCCTCCTTGATGAACTTCTCTCGAAGTTCCTTCATTTCATTGCTGGCCATTTCCTCTGGGGTCATCTTTGCAAGACGAGATGCAGAGATACAACCATTGAGAAAGTTGGTACGGAGTGTGGGATTTTTGGGGTCCTTCAAATTTGCAACTCTTGACCTAACCCTGTTTTTGTATCTCATGTCAGTGTTTTTAAACTCACTATAAATGCATTCCTCTAACTCCTCAGCTAGCTCCTCAGGGCTACCACAAGCATTAGGGTTCTCACCATCAATTTTGAGTGCTTGTGTCAAAAGTTCCCTACATTTGAGCCTCACTGCGTCAGTAGTATTTGTTTGAGGCGGGAATGAAGCTTGTAGCTTCTTATCTTTTTCCTTGTCATCTTTCTTGTCCTTATCCTTCCCTTCTTTCTTAGATTTTGATGAGCTACCATTATCTTTTCCTGGAGTGCCTGGTGTTGACAAGAACTTTTTCCAGTTTTTGATCAAAGTTTTACATAGAGATATTACCTCCTCATCCTTGCTAGATTTACGTAGATTGTTCACTGTCATTCCAATTCTTGTTTTAGTTAATACGTCCAGGTTAATTGCCATTGTTTGTAAGGTTTTCAGCAGATCTAAAGCTTCTTCTTGACCCTAAAACAAAAAATAATGGAATTAAGCCGAGAAATCATTTCTAATCGAACTTGTTAGCCAAATGTCTGGTGTATATTAATATTTTGTACTTGTAATAACCACACACATATTTAATTAAGAACGACGTTTATGGAGATTTGCTGCTGTTGTTGACAGATAATTTGTAGGTGGAAAATGCCTAGTTATAGCACCATTATTTTCTTTCATAAAATAATAGACCCACCGTGCCATCCGCCGAAATCATCTTAGTCAATTTCTTTTGTATTTTCATAATGTCTTCTTCCACGCTCATTGTTGATAAGTTTTATTGAAGACGACACGTTCCCGCCTATATTCCGAAAACAATTTATAGGAAAAATATTGATAAATCGACCACCACACCGAAAATACAACTAAACCATAGACAAATTGGGACGATTAAAGTCTATGGCGCGGTGCCGGTAGTAGTGGTGGTCAGTATTTGACGTTTTGCAACACCGGTAGCGCGCAGCGTGGCAATCCAGAATAACATTAAGTTTAAAAAAAAATGTATATAAAAAGTTAAAATTAGCATTTACTTAAATATAAAATTGAACATATGTTTTTTTAAATAAAATTATCGGAGCCTAACTATGTACACTCGGCTACAGATCAAGTTAAAAATTTCCAGTTTAGGCTTATCTCGAATTGTATAGGCATTCCTTACATTAAGAGATCAGCGTAAACTGAATTTGTAAAGCTAGACGTGTAGCCGTGTGTACTTCATGATTTTATATTATCATAAGAAAATCCCTCAAAGTTATCGCTTTTATCACGTTCACTGTCTAATGTCACACATTTGTCTATTGTATGTACACATCAAGCTATACAAAACCAGTTTATGCTGGACTCTTATTGTACGGTCGCCGGCACATCAAGTTACCACAAAATGACAAATTTTCTCAGTTGACTTTAAACTTAATCGTCAACATTTTAAGTATTAGAATCATTTGGAGAAATTTGACAGTTTTGTATAACCTGATGGGCTGGCGACTGTACATATTGCAAGCCTATACAGTGCCAGATCAGCTTAAACTGGATTTGTATAGGTTGACCTGTAGCTGTGTGGCATACTCATATGCCCATCACTCTAGTTGGAGTCATAATCCAAAAGTAAAGAATGATGGGCACTTTTGTATGGACCCTCACAGCCAATAGAGTTCTAATGTCTGTTAGCTTATTTCTTTTATCTTACAGTTACTGAAACGAAACAATTCATGTTATGAATCGACCGGAGATGTACAGTCGAGCACATAAAAAGTTATATTTTCTGCACCTACTTTTGATTAGTAAGAATCATTTCTACAATGGAAAAATTCAATTCATTCGCTTATCACTTGGGTACTTAATTAACCTTAGGGTGAAACCATAAAATAAAAACTTTTTTAAAAATAAACATTTATTATGGTAACAACACGCGCACAACTGACTGCCCCATTAGTCTAGAGGTCCTAAGCGTGACTGCTACGCTAGAGGTCTTGGGTTCGAACCCCAGATCGAATAAAGTGTTACCTATTGAGTTTTCCTATGAAATTCTCAGTCAGGGTCTCAGAAGATCAGAGTCTGGAATTTTGCACGGTTAATGGCAATAGGCTCGCCCCCTATTACACGGGATCTAAACATACTGGCGAAATGTGAGTGTACATTTGTACACCTCTGCCTAAACCTTCGAGGAATACAGGCGTGATGGTATGTATGTATACACACGCGCAAAGTTCAACTCACTTCTGAACGAACGACTCAACTTCTGCATCTTGAACGAGCGCAAAGGGCTGTCCTAAAAGTAATGTCCTTCAAACCATTTAGACATCCTACAATCACTCTATATAACACCCAGGAATGTAAAAGAATAGTCTCTAGGTGGCTACTGGCACAGAGCTACGATGAAACAGAAAACCTCTTAAAGTTGTCATTTCTATAATACCCTACATTCACACCCTCACAACTTCCCACACACATCTTCACTCTCACCACACCTACACATACATATACTATTTTTTTTAACTTAATTTTACTTGGACTCAACACTCTTAAACCAAACTATTGATTGATTCATACAATGTAACCTATGAGTATATCATTACTTTATGAATGTGAGAATGCTGGTACCCATAACACAAGTTAAATCTTTCTTTGGGTACCAGAGTTCATACAAACACAACATGATTTTATATTGCAATTATATTGTTTCTGTTTGCATGTAATTAAGTGTTTGATTGTTTATCTATTGTGAGCCAAATAAAAAAAAAAGTCGCATCAACTGATGATACCGATAGTAGAACGTAGGCAAGCAACGAGCAAAAAACGACATGTAACTATTTAATAAGCCCAGCCGTCATTTTGGAGACGTAATCTTCTGACATTATTCCAATAAATTCTCTACAGTTAGCAATGCTGGCCAGCCACTACTCGCCGATGTCGTCATGTGTGTATTAAACAAGGTTCCAGCGCATTAGCAACTTGCGCGGCTTACACCGAAGTGGTTTAAAATGAATACACAGCTGGTATCTTAATATCTGTTCCTATTACGAATATATTCGTTACACCTCTAATCTGTGTTATGGCTACACTCGTAGACAGAGAATCCAATAGACACCGGCAGTGTATCGCAGAAAGAGACAAAAAAGAATGCGTCACTATATTTAGGGTTACCGTGTGAGAAAAAATGTACCCCACAATTTTTGAGAATATGAATTAGTACGTATGTAAGAGAGCCTGAAAATCACGCTGATACATCGATTATTATAAGTAGGTAAAGGCATACGATAACGAGAAGACGCAGCAGATTGACAATGGATGATGATGATGTGGTTCTACATATTTGCCATTCCTTATGTGTTAGTAGGTTCTGGCTTCGTGGCTTAGTAATAGAACATGTTTATTTTTATTAAGCTTTCATTGATTATTGTTTTAAATAAAACAAGGGCATTAGGGTACCACAGTGTAAGTTTCTTCTTTTTGACTATTTTTTTTTCAAAATGTCTGTCTGCTACAAAGTTTGATGACAGTTTTGGTGTCCAAACTGTTCTGCAATTTACGTCGGAATTGGATTGTAGCTACAGGAATTATCAGGTCCAGGAAAACTGCAACAAGCCATTAAACATATTTCAGTTATTAAATTAATACAAACTTCAGAATACGTATTATATTTTCCCATAATAGTGGGTAATAATTTATAGAAATGTTGGCAACACCAAAGTTTTAGGTTAGAATTTATAATTGTTATTTATGTGCTTTTTTTAACGATGAACCACCATGTTTTTTTAAAAAATGGTTGAAATAGTAAGTCTACATTGTTCAAAACAAAATATTACATGAATATCTTATCATTAAATACGTAAAAACTGTTTTATAAAGGAAGACAATAGCTAGCTGCACGTCAGCTGTCAAACTTTGTGTATCAAAGTAGTATGCTGACCTTGAAAAAGCACGACACGCTCAGTGAAACAAAAGATCTCATCGTCCTGTTTCATTTCTTTAGACGATATCGTCGTAACTTGCTCTTTTTGTTGTGTGAATGCGACAGAAGATGTCAGTTTGTCTATTGGATTCTCTGTCTGCGGCTACCACAGAGTACATTATAATATACTGAAAGGCTACGCTCCATAATACGAACGTACTCAAAATCTGTCAAATCAAAAGTACGCACGGCTACACATCAAGCTATAAAAACTAGTATAGGCCGGCCTTGACTTCTACGGAAAACCTTTACAATGGGAGGTCAGTCTAAACTGTTTTTAATAGCTTGATGTGTAGCCGTGTGTACCTACCTAACATAACAAATAAAAAAACAAAAACAAATGCCGGGCACAGAGTACATGATCCTGGGTATTCGGATAAGATAACGCGACTAACATAATCGTGAGAGAATTTGAAAAAGAATAATTAATTGATGAAGTTGTGTTGTCGTGTCGTGAGTCGTACGCGTACGCGGTAATTCAACACGGCGTGACAATATTTTTGAATAAATACTTTTTATAGCTTGCTGGACTGGGTATTATTTTATCACGTTCAATATTATTGTAGTCTCAATTTGTAGTGTATAATGTCTTCACGTATTTTATGTGTAAACTGTGGAATATGTGTAAATCGCCTAGTGCGACACGTTGTCTCAGAGCAAGATACAAGAGTGGTATCTTTTATTATAGGAAGGATTTCTCCTCAAATCGTAAGTTACTTCAAAATTCAGATTGATTTTAGTTCAGTAATATTATTATGGTTACATTTACAATATTAATATTATTTTTGGTGTTATGCCTATCTGGTGTGAATTCTTAAATAATTTCATTTTCAGATAACTGAATATGATTACATGTGCCAAGCCTGCTTAGATGCTATAATGATGAGGGTTAATCAAGTTATCCATGAAGAGAGCAAAGACACCAGTGACAACCAACTCCTTGGAAGTAGTGACACTCACATAGTTGGTCACTCTAAAGTATGTAAAATGTGTGGGAAATCTCTCCTTCGAAGAAAAAGTGCCCTCATATTGCATAGCAATCCCTCAGAACTACAAGAAATGATTGCTAAAATGTTCATGAACTTAATTCGATCCCAAGAGGCAAGTCATACCTACTACTTTTGTTAGCTGTTTAATTATTCAACTATACATACCTACTATTTAATAGTTTTATTTTATTTTATTTTCGCTGCACTGATCTCTATTGATGTTAGCAACTGATTACCAAAACAAAGCTGTAGTCAAAAATAAATAGAATTTTGCGTGTCTAATCCATAGTTTGACCTATGAATAGAGATTTATTTTAGTATTGGATTGAAGGATTGGTTTACATGATGTGGTTTATACTGAGATTGTTTTTTGTTTTAGCTTACTACAGAAGCCAGAATATGTTATTCATGTAGGTTGAAAGCAAAAAGATATGTTCTTCGTATGCGTCAGGCAGAAGAGCAAGAGAGAATATCAGCTTCATTGCCCTTAAAAATTAAAGTCAAAGAAGAATCTCAGGTAGAAACTGAGGGACCTGAATGGTCACCTTCATCCATGGAACAGCGGGAAGGAACAGACATAGTAGATTTACCAGAGCAGGCATCTGGTGACACGGAAACAGTGGGACTCAAGTTGAATGTATCTGTAACTTCATCTCAATCTGTGGTAAAACCGTATTATGTGTGTGCACAAGTTTTAAATAAAACTTAAAACTGTAGATAAAGTATATGCTCATGGTACATTAAAATTTTATGGAAATCCGAAGACACATTTAGCCTTAAAAAATATTCTTTATTGTGAGATGTTACATTAAAACAGAATAATTTGTTGTCCTTGCGTTACTGCCTAGGAAGGTTTATCACAAAAAGAAGACTAATACATTGCATGCCTCAAGCACAGCTAGTACTTTAACTATAGATTTTACATTTGGCATAGGGGTGTATTTTGTATGGCGCAGATCGCGCCCTTTGCACGAAATGACGCGTCTGCTCTGTCGTACGTTGCATCTGTTATGCACTAGTTGACCAACAGATCACCGCCGGTGTTGATGCAACGCCCTTTCGTGTCTAGCAAGTGTTCAAAGACGAAATTGTATGAATTAAGACTTCCTTTTTTGCATGTGAGGGTAAACATTTTCGAGGGGCGTGCATTTGTAGACTGAAAGAAAACGGTATAGGACTACATAAATGACAACACGTCAAGCTTTAGTTGTACTTCAAAATTCACCGCTATTTCGACGTTATACGAGCCGTTTAACCTTTTGAACGCCAGAGTATAAACGTATCGCCGTACCCCTGCGCCAGGCCACTTTTTCTGTCAAATTACACAAGGTAGTGAAAACACACTAAAGTAATGATTAAATTGTTTATTTCATAATATGATGCGACGTATATTTTGTCATATATTTGTGACGTGACGTTCAGGGTAAGATTTCGTTTGTCACATATATGTGACAATGGCGTTCAAAAGGTTAAAAGGGCGGCAAACTGCAATGCAGTTACTGCATAGTTTCTCTTTGAGAATAGTACACACGGCTACACATCAAGCTATACGAAACCAGTTAAGACTGACCTCCCATTGTAAACGTTTTCCGCACAATTCCAGGCCAGCCTATAATGGTTATTTATAGCTCTATTTGTAGCCGTGCGTAAATACTTTCGCACAATGCAGCACTTTTTTTTATTGATGGCAATACTCAAGTTACACGTTACCCGCCAAATTCAACTATTACATAGTTGCACTATGTAATATCTCACTTACTGTTGTAGCATAAGCATGATTATTATACTATAATTATTACCTTTGCTGTATTGTAAATTTTGGATATTATAACTTTCTAGCACAAAAATGTTAGTACGTCATGCTTATTGGCGTACTCAGCCCACTCTGGTGTTATTGCCACATCACAAAAAAACAGAAATGTGAAATGTGTAAAAATGGTGATCCTCCGAAAAATCTAGTCAAGTTAGAGTGAGAAGTTAGACTCGTGGCAAGGGTTATTTTGTTTTAACCATAATATTAAGTAAGCAACTAAATATATGTAAGTAAATTTGATCCAAAAAATTAGTACCGTAAGAGGTCAGTAAAATTGTCTGAATAAAAAAGGGTTAAAAAAATAAACTCGATGAATGTAGCAAAATGTTTTATTTTTTAGACTGCCTCATTAGTCTAGTGGTCCTAAGCGCGACTACTACGCTAGAGGTCCTGGGTTCGATCCCCAGGTCGAGCAAAGTGCATGCAATTCTCAGTAGCAGTTCGGAATATGGATTTGTGCCTGGTTAATGGCAATTGACTCGCCCCCTTTTACATGGGACTTAAACATACGAAATGTGGGTGTACATTAGTACGCCTCTGCCTAACCCTTCGGGGACTATAGGCGTGATGGTATGTATGTTTTATTTTTCTACTATTCAAAAGACGAATTAGATAAAGGGTTATCGGAATTTTTGGCTAATTTCATGCATCCTCTTTTTCTAGCGTAGCAGTCACGCTACGGACCACTAGACTAATGGGGCTGCCATGTCACGCCTAGATATGCCTACACTAAAGGAGTAATCTCTTATCTACCAACATTATTTACTTTCATCATCACCTTCAGTCCATAAAGGTAGCCCCGTACCCCTATTCATGCATGCATGCCGTCAGCTGGGACTGATTTACCGAAAGCAACAACGGGTTTTTTTTTCAAAAGTGCATCTTACACATTGCCCTGCACCTGGCTACCACTGCACAATGGTACATAAATAAATATCGTAATCATAATAATTTATCCTCTCTTCAAATTTTCTCATATTTTTTCTTCTCACGGGTATGTTATTAAATTATAACCTGTTATTTTCCTAGTCAATCCCTTTTTTGTTTTTATACCAGGTCCATCAGTTTCCTTTTCCTTAGAAGTATAGTATTCTTTTCATAAGTAGAAGATATCTGATAATTATTATGTTCGTTGGTTTTATAGCCTCCCTTTGTACAGGGTATTTACCCATACTGACACATCTGTCAACAATATGCATACCTATGTATAGCCCAAGGTACCGTTTTTGTTCTAGTTTTCCTGAACACTTCAGTTTTTGTAGGTACAGGAAAATGCAACCAGATACCTACCAATTATTATGGATCAATCATACACAAGGAAAGCACTTGATGTTTACTCACTTTTGTTCTTAGGGAAAATCGTTAGTCAGAGGATGATGATGACATTAACACAAAGAGTCAATAATTTACTTACAGGAATACTTTATCGGAACATAAAGTATTTCCGTGTCGGTAAGTACTACTTGATTGTAGGTAAGTCGTACTTATTCGGTGCACATTTATAAAATTGGGCATAGGTACGGTGATCTCCGTTTTCGTGAAGTGCTTCGTATCCAAATTATCCACATACAATCTAGAACGACTTAAACCTTAAAGTGTCGATGATACCGCATAGGTTCATGAAGAGTACGCGTAAAGAGAATACCGACGCGCGAAGGGTTCATCTTAATCCTAACTTCTTTTGCTAGATAGATAGCATCTAGGCAGAAACTCAGATCGAATAAAAAGTAGTTTTTTTATTTGATCTGAGGGCAGAAAGCAATAAACCAATAAAAATCTTAAGAAAATCGCTCGGCAGGTTATGGACCAAACTATGGTCATAGAATCGGAAAACGAGGATATCCGGATGCGAGCTAAAGTGACTGACACAGCTAAATAGTTATAGCACACAGCTAAATATCTAGCTAAAGTCTTTCAAAAAAGGACCGATTCGATTCGATATTTCGGCGATTTTATTTATTTAGAATCATTCTGTGATAGCGTAGCGCGTAGACCGCAGCAAGAGTCCCTTTGCTACGGTGTTCGCTACGTAAATTCGACCGCTTTGTAGTTTTCTTGTAAACTTATGTAACGGGAATCAAGCTACTATTACTACCGATGGCGGTTGGTGTATTTCAATAGCGTTATACCTACTTATTTATTTACGGTCGGTGTACACTGCACAGGTATGTACATACATCTGTGTGCAACCATTAGATAATTGTGTCAACTGAATAAGTTTTTATTTTAGGTAAATACTTACACTGAACTCGGCCCGAAATAATTGTGTTTCTGAGCTTAGCTGACAATAATGAAAACATATGCCTAGTTTTGAATAGACAGTTACAGAATTTAAAAATATTAGAAGACAGTAGTAATTTCTTTAAAAAATGCTAGCGATAAGTAGGTAGGTACCTACAACTCGATGAAGTGATGACAACTCAAAACATGACAGTGTTTAATAGTTGAAACAGCTGAACTACAATAGGTAGGTACTACCCAACTAGCAAAATAAAATCATATAAATGATACAATAAGGTTTTTTATTTAACTTTCAGTCATATAAATATGGTTTTATAAAGGTTTTTATACTTATATATAACGCGATTTGGGCGCAGATTATGTAAGATTTAAATCGTGTAAGGGTCGTTTTGTGGTCGCATCGAAGTCATATTACGGTTCTTGTAATACTCATATATATAACCACTAGCTTTCCGCCCGCAGCTTCGCCCGCGTGGACAACACGATTTTGACTGTTTAGTTTTTTCCAATTCTGGCGGGAAATTTCAAACTATCCTTACATATCTTTCCGGCTTTAACTTTATTATTTACCGAAATATAAACGCAGCTTATATCCTTTCCCAAGGTCTAGTCTATTTCTGTACCAAATTTCGTTAAAATCCAAACGGACTTTCATCCCCTATTTCATCCCCACACAGTTTGAAATGTCAAAAACCCCATATCAAATATTTAGTTATTTATTTATTTATTTCTTATCAAGTGCCTAAATACAAAGTTTCAGCACTTTCAGCGTTTATCTTCAACAATGACAAACTCCCATACAATTTTTCATCCCTTATTACAACCCCTTTTTTACAACAAAACGTAGCTTATGTCCTTTCCCAAGGTCAAGTCTATTTTTGTTCGTTCCAAATTTCATCAAAATCGGTTCCGGGGTTAAACTTGAACGCGTGACTTTGTTTGGACTTCTAAACGAACTTTCATCCCCTATTCAATTCATCCCCACACAGGTCGAAATTTCAAAAACGCCAGAACAAATATTTATTTATTTCTTATCAAGTGCCTTAATATAAAGTTTCATGGTTTTATCATAGTATTTTATTACACTATGGTTTTATCTTGAAAAATGTCGAACACCCATACAAACTTTCACCCCCTATTTCAACCCCTTAAAAAGGTGGTGATACTTGGGAAATTAAAATTTTCGTTGATACATAATTATGGTAAGCATAGTTAATATTTTGATGGGCCTTCATAATATTGGAATTTCAATATTATATATTATAATAAAATACATTAAATATTTCAGTAATAGTTTCTGCCATATTGCCAATAAACATTGGGCGACTGCATTACGAAATGTATCTACCCAGCTTAGCAAGTGTAGTAGTGTAGTACTTACTCCTGAAAATTTTATTCTCAGAAATAGGTACTTAATAATAAAATTTAACATAAAAATAATATAAGCAAGAATCTCACCATGCGGGTCATATACCCGTATCGTTAGATATATCGTTAGGTATTAATACTAAAAAATAATTTTAAAAAATATCTCATGTTCTTAATGCATTTTGATTTTGAGGAAAATAGTAAGGAAAGTGTTGATGCTGGGTTCTCTTATTAGAAACTGGCATAACATACCAGTTATATATAAAAAAACACGGTTCGCGTCCGATTTTTTGTATTTCAAATAAAAATTGAGGACACAATATCATAATGTAAGAAGGTAAGTAAATACAACTTTAATACGACACACCAATATTATGATAAGTGCAGGATCAGCCTCCATTGTACGAGTTGAATGTAATAAACCTTCAAAGAATATAAAAAAACGTAGATGCGCAGATACTTTCAACTACATATTTTTATAGTACGGAATATCCTCAAAGATCTTCTGTCACCGGGGCAGGCGGTAGAGTATGTTGGACTCGTGCCGACAAAATCCACATTTACTCTTGTCCTATAAGTAGTCACGGGCATAGGATTTGCCAAAGCCGGTAATGGTTGCAGCGAATGTCAAAGGGTGGAGCCTTACCTCTCATCCTGCTAGAATGTGCTCGTGTAGCAAACTTCTCCTTATTGGAGCCACTGGTCGAGCGGCGGAGTCCCCGAGTCAGCCGCCCGCAGGCAAGTATTTTACACTTACTTTTATAGAATTTATCGTGACATTCAAAAACAGTCAAGACGTTTTAGTCATTTGTATGTCCATAAAATTAGACAGCACTAGAACTACACAGTTTAGCAATCAGTGGTTTCTTACATAATGAAGGTTTTTATCCGATAAAAAATTTAGAAACTCCTCCTTATTTAAAGTGGGCTGAAAACGCGGCGTTACGAAATCTTGCAGGATTAAACTTACGTAAGTAATGTAACTTAGGTAATATAAATTTTATGTCGAATTCGAAAACATATCGAGCTAGTTCACACATTAAATGTGATTGCGTGACACAATAAAATTATATTTTCTTTTTAAGTACCTACTTACATAGAAAGTAAAATCAATAAAATATATTATCATCCTTTACCTACTAAGTTTCAGTATATTGTACCTATGTATCTAAAGAAACAATATTAATAGATATTTTTTTACAATCAGTGGGTATTGAAACTACATAAGTGTTACACATATCTACCGTACTGAACAACGTATACCTACTTACCAACAAAATGTAGGTACATAGATAAAAAATAGATAATAGGAATAATACTACCGAGACCATTTAAGTATACATTCTGCACCATAATCTTTGGCCTTCTGCCCTTCCATCGGCAGTGGTTGCGTTACCTATATAACTTGCAAGTTACGAAGTTTGCTGTTT
Source organism: Subacronicta megacephala (assembly GCA_958496365.1). Lineage (NCBI taxonomy): Eukaryota > Metazoa > Arthropoda > Insecta > Lepidoptera > Noctuidae > Subacronicta > Subacronicta megacephala. The sequence goes on from OY292515.1 coordinate 11,918,994, forward strand.
GTAACCGTTCGCATATTAGCCGAAGCACGCGGCGCGCTCTTTTGAACGAAATCAAAGGTAATTACAAAATATTTATTAAAATTTCTATTCCATCCCATAAATAAATAACAATAAAATTGTTTTAATGTCAAATCAAATATAACTGCCATAATGTAAATTCTTCACTTATGTACCAATTTATTTAACAAAATGCAATACTTACAAATAAATATTTTATTAAATAAACCCTGTAAATCTTTCAAGTTTATTTTGAAATATTTTAAGTAGTTTAGAATATTTACATTTGAATACATTTTAGAATGTAAATTAATCAACTTCTTTTAGTTAATACTAGATTAAGTAGCAAATAGGGTAATCAAACTTTAGTTGTGGTGATTGATCCGAAAAGTAACAAATTACAGACGAAATACAAAATAATTATATTGTTCTTGTGATTCGTGCCCTTAAGGGATTTGCTGAAGTGTAAATGCTCTTGTTAATGTAGTTTGAACTGCACATAGCTAACTCGTTTATTCAATTCAGGAAAATTAAATGAACACAGAAATATTAAATGGTACTATTTTTTATGCAAGTAAGTATGTGTTGATACTATATACTTACATATTTTAATTAATGTGTTTCTGTCATAATAATAGATATTACAACGAAACACTGTGATCGATGGTTATTCTGGGTCATTGTTTAAGTCTTCTTTAACCTTCTTGTTAAATTACTATAGAACATGATTATGTTGATGTTCCGTTATTTGTCATCAAAGGTTGACAGTCAGTTCTTCCGGGTCCTTGCTCAAGTCAAAGTAGAAGGATTCAATTCCTACAAGTAACCTGTCAATTACTACTTACCTATAATAAAAAATAAATTGTTTAAACTCTCCGGAGTGATGGACGGTCACGGTCTCTGTAATAAATTATGCAAATTTATATTAAAGCAATGGATTAAAATAATTTCCTAATAATTCATAACAAATCGTAGCCTTCACTATGCCTAGTGCCAGTTGTTGTTAATATATAAATAATTAAGTAGTTAGGTAGTTTGCTTAAATTAATGTCTGTCAAAACATTGTCAGAGCTCTTCAACCTTTTGATGATTTTTTTGTGAACGCGGTCTTCATTACTGCTTTTTATTCCCTTAATAAACCTTTAAGGTAATACTTTTCAGTTCAAATTTGGAAACATCCAATTATTACATTGAATTTATTTTTTGTGCCAGTAACAATTTCGTAGCAATATACACACTAGGTACCTGTCGTTTTGGTTTTATTTATTTTACGTTAAATATGTGCAAGCGTACGTCGGCAACGGTTGTCGACCGTATGTTACGTCACGTTTATGGAGAACCTGTCCTCGTCAGTCGTAGCTTTGCAAGAGCTTGAGATCTGAAGAACCGAAAGGACCGTGACCCGCTTTCGTTTAGTTTGCATTTATTTTGACTAAACATCGGATAACGGACATCACACTAGAATACCTTGTCTGATATTCATAGTAAAATACATCATAAATGTCTGCCTGGTTCAAAATATCTATATAAACCTTAACCTTTCTTAACTGAGCTTACTTAGAGCTTACAGCGCAAAGGTTATTGTAATTTCTGAAATTGTGACCCTTCGTGCATGTCAATACGATTTGACATACTCGTATTATAAAGGGGGAGGTGCTTTTACTGAAATCTAAGTGGACATCTGTAGGTTAATTATAGTATTAAAAAAAACAATTTAAATATATTTCCAATGTAATCTTACAACATTCAATGATTTTGCTGTGATTCAGTTTCGTGATTTCATTACAAATGTTGTTCACGTTAGACGTTGATTGATAATGATTTATTTATTTAGAAGACTAATTTGATATTATTAAAACATTGAAACTAAAGTAAAATTATACAATTTGATACGATTTGTTTGGTGGCAGTTACGTTTTTATCTACCAGAATTACCCTTCGGATTAAAGAATTATATTTTTCATATGCTAAGCTGACCTTATACAAAGTGACAAAAGATATGCTAATTCAAGTTTTAAATTATCATTAATTGTTCATAAAAATACAGTTATTTTGATAAAACTACATTAAATTTGATTAGAGGTTACAAAAGCAATGTCATTTAACTTTGTATTCGAAATTTCCGTTACGCACCGATTATTCCATCGGTCTGTATGTCATCATTTTTTTAAAAGCTTACTAGCAATGTGGGTCGCATATTACTAGTATTCTTGTTAACCCCTCGAGCTAATTATGTGATCATGTAGTAAAACCACATGATAGCTATTCCGACACCCTAGTCATTAGGCTAACACCGCCTGATTGTGGATATTATATATATTATTTTTCAGATAGAATCATCATGTGGGTGTCGTCCGTTGTTCTCGCCGTGTGTTTGGTTGCGGGCACAAATGCCTACTCCTCCGGTGCCCCGGAGAGTGTCTGTGCCGACATGGTGCCGAAGCACCCTGTTCCACCCCAGTCATCCCCATCGCCTTACACAATCACCACTAGCACTAAGGTAACGATTATGACATTATGTTCTCTATTTTGTTTTGTTTGTATTAAAGGAATAAAGGGTTTCCAAAAAAAATGGGACACAAGACCTACTTAAATGGGTCAGGGCGTAACATACTCAATACTCTACAACAAAACGATTAAAAAAAACCTATCCATTTTAAAGTTCTTCCTAACCGTTAAATGCTGTGTACGAGTATTATCACTATAATTGCGAATAAAAAAAGCTGTGAACTAAAAACTTTTTGAAGACATTTGTTTTTATTAGTACCTAGTTTTTTTTTTTTAAACAAACATATTCACTCTAAATACATAACTGCCCTGCAAAACTAGTGTAATGTATCTTATCGTAATTAAGATGTATTCACGTTTTACTAAAACGTAATTAAGGAGCCCGCTTTCATTGATACTTTTTTTTTAAAGATTACTAGCAATGTGGGTTGCACATTACTAGTAATCTTGTTAACCCCTCGTACTAAGCCAAATACTTGTATTACGAGTGGGTTCACGTCATAATTATATACTTATGTACAGGTAGTAAAAGCTGGCACGCCCATGGAGGTGGTGATCAGCGGCAAGGGTCCCTCCAACACCATCCGTGGACTTCTACTTCAGGCTCGTCAGGGCGAGAAACCTGTGGGCAAGTTCACTCTGGCACCCAACGATCCTTTCGCCCAGCTTCTGAACTGCGGTCAACCTGGCGTAAGTATTAAAAACTGTTTTCATAAGGCGCCTATTTTTTTTTTGGGTTTTTACAAATTGTACCTTCGTCTATAACACATTCTACCAAAATAGAAAACCAAAAATAAATTTAATTTGGTGCCCTTGGATTAAAGTTTGAATGTAACAAAAAGAATGTTAGTACCCTTATATTTCATGTATAGGTCTTAGACGATTTTTTTATGAATAATACAGCTAGTGCCTACCATAAATCTACAATATTTTCTGTCTTTAAAACGACCACTTCCTAAAAGTTATTTGTGTTTATTTTACCTGTTTTCCTCCGTGAAATTCATAAACGTAAAATTATTAGACACAAAGTAACTTCACCCAGATTCGATACATACTTAGAACACACAAATACGTAAATATAAATATAAATGCCCATTGAACAATGCATCGAACCCACGATAGACGCATCGGATGTGGCGAGGGAACCAGAATATTTTAAAATTACCATCATGCATGCATGCCCCGCAGCGATAGGTATGTTTAGGTCCCATAGTCTATTTACAAACTCCGAGCTCCTATGATGGTATTGTTACCTTATTAGAATAGAATAGAATATTCTTTATTGCTCACCAAAAATATTGTTCTGCGCTCCTACTGAGAATTTTATTAAAATACCTACCTTATAACACTGCTCAAACTGGGAATCGAACCCAGGAGCCGTAGCAGTCGCCTTTGCGACGAGACTCCTGAGGCTTTCAAAGTTGTCTGTTTATCACAATTACCTTCATTAAGTTAATAAAAACAAGAATGTGTGGACAGTTTTTGAGTACATCGTAAATTAAAGCACAATTTGCATAAAGCGCGCATCCTTTCGAACCGTCGACGTCGCGTAACCTTATGATGCGGTTAACATTTAGTTTTTGCACTTCATTGAACCACGAGGTTACTACCTAGCTGATACATTAGAGATGAACCTATATAATTTATAACCGTTTATTCAAGAAGGTAAAACAAGGTGCCATAAATAGTCATAATTAATGATAATATATATATAATAGACCTTGCATAATCCGCTCTGGTTTATCCGTTTAATACAATTAAAATGTATGCCACAGTAAGTTAAAAGCAGGAAACAAAAATCAAATTAAGAGTACAAATACTGCCTGCATTACGTATTGGTTAAGTGCTTTCTACACCGATATAAGTAGTGACACACAAAAAAATTTACAATCATGCGCACCCGAAAAAAAGGCCTTGCTTTAGATGTATTTTTTTCATGACACACAATTTATACGTACCTAGTACCTAGAAATAAGTTGACACTAATCATTTATCTAATCATGGCAACTGGACCGTGATAGGCACATACTTCCTTAAAAAGTTGTTGTTTGTATTGTAAGTAGCATGACTTACGAAGTTGTTTCTTATATGTAGTCAAGGAGACATGATGATAAAGGAGTTTTTGGCCAGTATAGTGAAATAACTAGATAGGTACTTAGCATACGATATGATTACAACGTTTATGTCATCATTGTCATCCATTTATGGACAAATCTTCAATCATGCGAGGGTCAAAAAACCTTTTGACAACATTAGGTACAAGAAGCAGCGTTAACAAAGTTGATTATTTTTTTTTAAAAGACGAATTATACGTCAGTGTCGATCGATGCAATTGGATGGCTTGTATGTTATTTAATGAAACGCTTCAAAAACACTTTTATTAATAAATAATAATATAATAAAGATATTTATTATACAAAACAAATTAAAATTAGCTTATCATGAGGACACAGGATGAAATAAGATAATATTATAATTTAACATACTAATCTATATTTAATGGTTCACCTCGGACCGATTTAGATTGTTATTTATTTTTGTATGTGAAAAAATGAGATGCTCAAAGTGAATATTGAAATAGTGGACAAATTTAAAACTGACAGGAGAAAATTAAAAGTTAGTCAGGACAGTGTTTATCGGGTCAGCTACTTTACAGTAATAACGAGTTAACGTTATGAATTGACGAAAAACTAAATAAAAATACAGTTTGGCTAAAATTCTAGATAATTTTCAAAGTTGTTAGTGCAACGTCAGCCAACGAAATTGAAATCAAATATAAACGGAATGTGATAGATTTTTCATAGCTCAGTTGCAACATTCAAGGTGATTGTTTGAAGCAAAAGGTCACATAGATTTGGTTGGTAGGTACCCCGCACTAACGAGTTAAAGTTCTGTGGTACGTCGAACAATCCAAACTAACAGATAACAAGGCTTCATTGCTGCAGCTAGGAATATAAAAAGTACCTATGCGTTATTAGAGGTGTACTAATGTAACCCACAGTCCTCAGTCCTATGTACTAACTACACTAATGTGGTGGTCGTAAGCGTGAGTGCTACACTAACCAGGGTTCGATTCCCGGGTAGAGCGGTGCTAATTTCATAGGAGAACTCAATAAGAGTTCTCCTATGCACTTAGCACCACGGAATAGACTAGCCCCCTCTTGCATGGGACCTGAAAATACTGGCGCACTGTGGGTGTACAGTAGTACACCTCTGCTTAATCGTTCGGGGAATACATGCGTGATGGTAAGTTATCTTAAAAACATAATTTTTAATATACTTAGTTGATAACCGGGCACAAATCCAATCTGCTGCTACCGAGAATTTCATAGAGAGATCCAATAAGATTGCTCGAACTGAGAGTCGAACCCAGAACGTAGCAGTCGCGCTGACGACCACTAGACTAATGATGCAGAAGTTGAATTTTTTGGCGACTAAATTGTCTACATCCGAGGACATATGAACCCTTCACTCGAGTTGAAATATCGTCATTGCCAAGACTGCAGTAAAAAAGTTCTTTGTCATCATTTAAGCAACAAAAACATATTCAAGCTGTTTGCAATGAGGTAGATACCTTTATGAATGGGAGGTTGTGTAGATTGTGTATCCTTACCATACTGGTATTATCATAGAATCATAGTAAGTACAATGCAACACGTCGCGATCATTATACCACCCATGGCGGTTGGATACAATAAAACCTTCGTCTTGTTGTGAGGGAATTATTTGTGAGGGAATTATAAGTATTCGATTTAGGCCTTGACCGGTACGAAGAGCTCAATCTTCATAAGTGCCAACATATATTTAAATCTATTGCCATAGCACTCGCGGCTTAAAGTACGAAATGATTGGATTATAAATCTCAGTCATCATTTCCACTAGTATTTGATTGTGATAAGTAAGTTCCGACTGCCAGAGTGGAAGCGGAAGTAATAAGCCGAAATGGGAAAAATGACAGAAAACTTCCGTACAAAGTTCAGAAGTTTCCGTTGAACAATTTGACCGAGATATTTATGAGAAGAATCTTGACATTAATAAATTATTAATACATAAAATATTTGAGTTTAGCTGGCGTGCCGCATTTATTGACAAGAAAAATTACATCATGCAAGCAGGTCAAAAAATATAGATAAGTAGGTAGTTTCTTTTTGTGAACTTGTTTGGCGTTCGGTGTGTCTAATGACAACTTTGAATAGGTTTAAGTATAAGGAACTAAATAGTGAAGGTAAACGTGCAAGGTGGTAGGCGAGCCAGCAATTCTGTGAATTATTGCAATCTATCTCGGGCCGGTCGATTTTGTCCTAGATAGCCTTAATGAACGCGTGTGCTGTTACAAGCCTGTAATTATTATATCAAATAACAGTATTAATTCATAACTAAACTTAGATTACCGACTACTGACATTTATTACCCTAAGTAGGAGGTACCTATATAATATTAGGTAAGTACCTACCTATAATCTACATGTGAATCTGCTCGCATATCAGGTACCTACTTTTTTTTTGCCACTTCTCAGCGCTCATCAAGTTCGCAATTTTAAAGATAGAGAATCTTTCTTAATGGTCCAGACATGACTGGATTCCAAAATTATTCTAAATTAAAATAAACTATAATTTATTATTCTCATTCTAATTTATTATTCTAAATCAAAATAAACAAAAAAAGTACAAAATGCATAATATGCATGCGTGTAGATAATCACTGTTGATGAATATAGTAGTCACAGGTGTTCTCACTAGATATGCCACCTGCAGTAATCTATCAGCTAGGTATTATGTTTTTACTTCACTTAGATGGCACTTAGGTACAGGACGTAAGTGCCCCCCGCCATGCAGTGATAACGGGTGATGGTGGCTACCGGGGTGGCTTTAGTGGGTAAGAATCCCACACTATCCGGTCTTTGCACAAAGGCACAATTTTTCAAGACTTTTGTAGCAGCGGTGTCCTAAAGGCCAGGCTAGGCTAACTTTTTTTTTTATAGGTAACTTATTCAGTATCCAAACACGGCAACAAATCAAAATTTGGTCGTCAAAAGAATGATAGTTTCCCTGGAAATTGAACCAGGATTTCGGCATATAGGAAACCCAGACTTATAGGACAGAAGAATTAAATATTTCAATTTATTTATTCTCTATTTTCAGAACGCAGTGACACACAAGACACACGATGAGAAGTTCGACAAGCAGACTGTTGCCTTCACATGGACACCCCCTACTGGCTTGAATGACGAAATTAAATTCAGGTAGGACACAGTAAATAATAACTAGCATATATTCTATCCGCTACGATGTTGACGAAATTATGATAGATATTATTCAGCTTTCGATGGTGGCAAGCTTGCCGTAAGACACGTAGGTACCTATAGCTAAAATATTTTTCTCTGTTCCATTTACAAATTGTTTGATTTTGTTTAGTTAAACTCAAACAATGTTTTTTCAAAACAGCTAACAAAACCACATGCCAACTCATTTATAGACATGCACGTACCTAATGTTGATACAAAGACACTCAAGGGACGATGTATGGTTGAACAGGTCGAGAGTTTATGACCTTTAAAAGTCATACGAGGCATTAGACTTAATAACAAGTAATGGAATTAGCAAGAACATTACGAATAAACGAGCATAATTCTAAAATTGAGTGTAAGTATGGTTGTTTAAAGTGATTCAAATTGCAGTTCCGTTCCTTATTATTTCACGAAAGACGTTTTTTTTATCGATTATTTTTGGGTTGCGGGCTGTTCCGTATTTTGCATGAAAGCAGAAAGGACAGGCACAGGGCGCCGAGCTTGTAGGAAAAAAGAATTATAGGCACATATTTAAAGAACTTGAAAAATCAAAGAATTTGTGTCTGTTTCTTTCGTGGTGTATGTAAAAGTTATTTTTGTTTTCAGAGCTACCATCGCTTTGAACGGCGCCGTCTTCTGGGTGGGCGTTGAATCAGCCCCCGTCAAAGTCACCAGTTAATTTAATTTAATAAACACCACAAGAGTATTATATTTTTATTCATAATTTATGTCTTTCTTGCATTCATTTTAATTTTGTTTTTCTTTTATTTCGACTGTGAATGTTCTTTAATTAATAAATATAATTAATATATTAAGCGTTCTTCCTCGATGGCTCGTTCAAAGGTTGGAATTATTATGAAAGTCCATTAACTATCCCACTGCGCTGCGGGGCAAATTCTCAAGCCCACAACCAAAGACTATTAAACCACTCTTTGCCCACAACGCTAGCTCAAAGCGGGTTGTGGGCTCGAGAAAACGACGATATGAATCTCCTTTTTAGACGTGCAGGCTCGATATATTTCCATCATCAACTTCTTATCCACACATGAATTCAAAATACAAAGTTGCTCGACCTGGACGCAAAATTACGCATGGCCGCGGCATTATCACCAAATCATGGCGTTTACTATAATAGTAAACACCATGTTACCATGAGGTAGTAAGTAAGAAAATGTTATGGACACTTCATTTGCGACCTTTATATCAACCTACTCCGGTTGATATAAAGGTCGCAAATGAAGTGTCCATAACATTTTCTTTAAAATTCTCAGAATCAGCTCCGATTTATGCTCATATTTTTTTAAATACGACGAACTGATCAGTTTGTCACCTCCCCTAAATGATATGACTGGAATACGCCGTATTTGGTAATAAAATAGGATAATGGATAGTAAAATGAAAACGGCGAATAATTTTTAACAAATACTTTATATTAAACATAGCACCTAGAATTTTTGTCTTCGAGACCCTTACAAAAGTCAAGTCTCAAAACATGAGTAGAGTAGGAACTAATAGCTTGTATCCACAGTAGAGCGCCATTTATTCATAAATTCCTACTATCACTGGTACTTAAATAAATCCATGCAAATAACGAAAATTTCATTTTCAAAATCGATGTCTCATTAGTGTTAAGGCATATATTTAGTTTAAATTTGGTCATTCTTAACACATGTCTGCATTTATGCAGAATCGAATTATTACTAAATTAATATTAATTCACAACATGAAATAATTATACATGTTTTCATGGTGCGTTCACCCGTCCTTATATAAGTACGCCAAATGTGAAAAAATTACACGTAGGTAACTACTTTATTTATCGTATAAAAAACCCCTTTTAAACAAAAGCTTTTTAGTAATTATTTTTATAACTCGTACTGCAGATACATGCTTGAAGCTTTCAAAGACTTATAAAAGTAATCCATATAGCTAGCGGAGTGGCTAAGAAGTGGTCTTGCAAGATATGCGAAGATATTCGAATATCAACAATCCCGTGCGCAATTAGTTAGCGGAAGGGGATGGATTTTTGGAATACAATGCGTTATCACAGTTGTACTAAAACATTTTAAAGCCCTTTTATAAGATGACGAGTTTCGTTGTTATAGATATAATTAGCACGGAGTTATTGGATGCCCCGTTTTCCCCTCCGCTCAAGATACTAATCACACCCACAAGGACTTTAATTGTAAGTCTTTGAGCAAGCTTATCATAGTAGTCAAGCTCGAATTCTATCCCCATTGAAGCAATTCCGATACAAACAACTACACACTTTGATAAACAACTATTGTTACAATCACTCTCACAACATCTCAAGTCTCAGTAATGCTAATGTTTGCACTTCATTGAAATAACAATTCAAAGGAAACTGTAAAGATGGTTTTGTTTAAAATGAACTTACTATGAAATCCTTGGTCAAGTTTATTTCATATAGGTAAAACCAGGGTTTTAATTTATAAGCGAAACATTATTCATCTGCAGTAATAAGGAATGAGATCTAACTGCAAATAATTTTGTTAAATATATTAAGGGAGCCTTTTGCCCAACAGTAGGACACAAGACAGGCTACATAAAAAAGATAGTAAATTCAGGACACAGCTTAAACATTGTTTTGATGTCCATAATAATCATGCACTCTGAGACTTGTAAGTACATCAAAAAATCTACTTCGGTATACATCCTAGCAACTATGGAAGATGATGTATGATGAAGTACCTATGAATAGTCAATGAGTGTTATGTAAATGTATAGAAAACAGTAATTGACAACTACACTATACATGTAATTCCATTATTACAGCCATCAAATTAAGTTATTATTGTATGATTGTGAATTAATTCTACATAGGAAGATTTAAATTGCATATTAAATCATAATTATATTATAATGGATATGTGATATCTCATTACTTTATAGAGATAGGCAATACCACTGGTCATTGTATTTAATTTCTATGGTGATATCCTGTTGTGCTCCACACATAACAACAAAATGGGTAGTTAGTTATAAATTGGCAAGACAAAGTCATACAAAATTTGTGTGTGTTATGGTAAAAGGCAATATTGGTGAGTGTCACAATATAAGATACACACATGTACAGACATACTCAATCTCTTTTCTGTTATTATGTGCAATTTATCAATTAGGTCACCTAAGTATTTATTATCAGTAAATTTCCTGCCTGCTGAATATATTTATACAGCTTTCCTACAATTTTGTACAGAGATGCATATTTATTTAAAAATAAAGAAAAATTACCAACTTATGACATCTTGAAAATATAATAAATACTTAAGAAATTAAAACACCTACTTCATAGATAACATAGATAAAATTGTTATCAGAAAAGAAACTCATTTGGTCAAAAATAAATGCACTTCAATTTAAAAGTCTTATAGCTAAATACAAAACATCACAGTTAATACTGAATAAGTAGTTTAAATAAATACATAGAGTTAGATTAATTTAGATAGGCTAACATTGGTTCTGTATGAAATAGTTTTGTCTTTTGAGCTGTCTATAAAGAGAGATGTACTTTCCTGCAGCGGATGTTCTTGGAACCACATATTGTTTGCAGAAAAGCTTGGGATCTCGAGCCTTTTCAGAAAGCTCTCCACAGTCCAGTGCTCGCAGGAATGCAAGTACAAAAGTGAAGCAGTTGTGTCTTTCTTCATCATACCTATCAGCCTCCCAAAGAGGACTTTGGCTCACCTGAAACAAAAAAGCAACATAAAAAATTAAAATTAAAATTTACCTACATTTAATTTTTGTTTAAAAACTGATCATACCTTCATCAGAATGCTATCCCATATCTCATTCCACAACTCATCAAACTGTTCTAACAGCAGGCACTGGTCCCACTCTGAGCTTGATTCGCAGCTACTCCACTTCTTTGTGATGGAGTCCACACCACGGATCCCCTCTTCACTGAACTCCACAACGCAGCCTTGAGAGTTAGTCACCCCTATGTGCAAATCTTTGGAATTGTAGTAGTCACTGTAAGGTAAGTACAACATAAAACACGTAAGCATAAAAGGATTTGATAAGGATATGAATCATTTTTACGGCAATAAGTGGGATTTTTATGTGAAAATATGCCTTATGGCACGTAGCATCTACATCACTCAACTCACTTGAGAAAATCTCCATGTGTAGGCTTCATAACAATAGCGCGAGGATGTTGAGATGCTTTAACGAAGGGGTAAGGAACCCTAAAACAAAAAATAGGGCACTTAGCAACAACCTTCAATAACGAGTCATTTGATAAATTCGCTAAATAAAATTATGCTCACCTAAACGGCAAAAGGTTATAGTCATATCTATCCAGTTTTTGTTCACAAACCGGACATTTTTCAGGTATAATAGTACAAAATACTTTATGATCACAATGGTGGAAACAAAGAATACCCGGATCCATTTTTACACAAAGAATTTAAGTAGAATTTTCAATTAAACCGTTGCTTTAATTAGTTTTAAAACAATCGCTAACTAATGTAGTTGTTTGAAGCACAATAAAAATGAAATCGATATGAGAATAACTTATTGACCAAGCAAAAGCCTAATGAGAGTCTCATAAGAATTTTGCCATTGTCCACCTTTCACAACTCGACGATTCTGGGCGAACGAAACGGTGAAACCTTGCTTCGGGTATGGTAGCGTTCAAACTACTGTTTAACTGTTAACTAAAACAATATGCATTATTTACTCTTTTAAAACTTCCAACACTAATCTACTCATAAGTAAAAAAATAAATGATTATGGTTATAAATGAAACTATAACACAATGGCTTGGCTTTTTGTAACCTTATGAATGTAATATTTTGTATGGATTAACAAGTTGAGTAAAATGTTCAGCACGATTGCTACGATGTTCTGAACGTAGCTCATCGACCTCTCTCGCCGTGATTGGTTAGAACAACAGCTGTGCAACTACTGTCATCTGTGAACAGATGATTAACCTGCGGAGTTCTAATTGGTAAATTGCTTTGTCTGTGATTGGTCGAAAAATAAAACGAAGGAAGCGGAAAAATTTAAAAGTTTGCCACTGTTTGACATCGTCTCAAAAACGCAGAAAGCAAAACGCCTTATATAATGAAATGTTTTCTATCTAAACTTTATTAAATTTAAAAACTGGTATTTAGTTAGGTTAATTTTGAAAACATAATAATAACGATTCGATTTGCCTATTTTTATATGAAAATATTAAAACAATATAATAAACAGTTAAATAGAAAATAAAAGAAATAACAATAAGACAGTTCCCGTTCCCAGTACCTAGACTCTAGAGGACAGTAACATGGGTTAATGATAACGATTTACACCCAGAGGGACAGTATTTTTTTTAAATGACGATGAATCACAGTAAGTTTGGTAAGTGAAAAAAAAAACATGGAATTAAAAACATGTATTTTAATTAATAAAAACCTATCATTGACAGTACAATATACGTGTTTTATGTAATAAATTTTAATAATACTTTGTTATATTTATTTACACTGCATTTTCTAAACCAAGAAGAAGGTATCATACTTACGTACCTATTGATTGGTATGAACTAAAACTTCATTCCTTTTGTTTCATTTATACAGTAACATCGACCTCGGACAATGCCGACCACGGTGTTCAAATTTTGTCAATAATACACATATAATCATGAAGCGGTTTATTGTATGTTTGTCAGTATCCATGGCAACGGGTCGTGGCGGTAAACCACACCTCGCCCATGAGACCTAGTTCTGTCGACAGTGTGCGCTGTAAAGCGTGCGATCTATTGTTAGGATTTACTTCCGAATATGTATTATTTAAAATGTTTAGACAGTTCACTATTCATTATGTATCTGTGTGATTAGGTAATCGGTGTATTTTTGAAAACACATCTCTTGATTCCCTGGTTTTAAATAATCAGAACTAAACATTATTAAAGCAGTGTCAATGAACTTTACTTTTTTTGTGGTTGCTATCGACTTTGTTAAGCAGTATGAAAGTTGTGGTTACGATCTCATAGTTATCTCATGATGTGTGTGGAGAGGGTAAAAGGTACATTGCAAACAGTTTGGTGGTTGCTAGCAGCATCGCGGGTAGTGGCCGCGGGACTCTCCTGCCTCAGCAGCCCCTGCCTCCATGGGATATGTATAGATGACGTCAATACGTAAGTAATTAACAGTCACGCTATTTATTATGAACAATTACTCATGTCAATATTTACTGCTGGATATAAATAATAATCTACCATTAATAAACCTGAGCAGTAGGTTTAGGTTCCATTAGATCGGTCCGTCCCATTAGGCCACCGTCTGATTTAAATCGGTAGGAGTCCGACATAACTATTGATTGGATAAAGCATAAGCATTCCCACACTGGATAAAAAACTATCAAATTAGATAGCCTACATAGCTACCGGCCCTGTCTGAAACTTATTTTAGCAAAAATAAGTCAACAATCGCATAGCAATAGTTTTGAACAAGTATTATTTCCATCTTATCAATGTAAGTACTTATTCTGTTTTTAAAAATTAAAAATATAAATCTCTTTTTAAAGCATAGTGTGGTTAGGTTGGTAGGACCTAGCTACTTTAAAAATAATATCTACCTGCATTGAATTTAATTTCTGACTAACATTGTAAAGTGAGTTCTTTATTTCCAGCACATATTCGTGTTACTGTGTGGACGGTTATACGGGAGTACAGTGTCAAACTAATTGGGATGAATGCTGGTCAGGTCCGTGTCAGAACGGCGGCACGTGTATTGATGGCATTGCTTCATACAACTGTTCGTGTCCTGATGGATTCATAGGTGCGTTAATCAGTCAGTACCCATTATATTCAAAATTCCGTTCAAGCCAGACATCCGTGAAGAAAAACAATGATTGGAGAAATTTTATTGTAAAAAAAGGTTCAGAGTCAGTCAGAAGAAAGGGGTCAATGTCCTTTTTCCTGCATTCGTAATTTGAAACATTGGCTCTGTTGCCAAGTTCACTATATCAAATTAGAGCTACTGGTAATAATTTTGAGATAACGATCTAAATTGTAGTAAAAGGTATTGATTCGGCAACTAGCACATACGTAATATTTAAGGTCACACGGAATTTAATGGAAGTCTGGCGATTCTATCGAACAATACCATAATACCTATAATTATTTAAATACTTGTTTCTTTCTAACTACCCATACGGAAATTTTATACACCACATCACAAGTCTTTTGTCATTAAAGCTCTATTGATCTACCGTTGATGATAGGATTTAAATTGAAAGGTAGGTATTTTAAAAGTACCTACCTACGCATGACAGAAATTATACGAAGTGATACAATCCAAAATTGTAAGACGTTCGTGTCCAAATTTTAGAAGATATTATTTAGTGTTAGAAGATTGATGAAGTTTTTAGGCATACCCGCCTATTCTAAAAGTGACATGCGTCGGTTTTGTATAAAAGACAAGCCGATACGTCAACTCGCTCTCATTTGCTCGGGTTCTCGGAGGTGACGGTCATGTGTCATGGACGTAATGTCAGACATTGGTCGGCTAGTAATTGTTATAGTGAGGTCGAATTCGAATCTCTGTCCGATCGTTTCGTGTAATTATTGTGTGCTTGCTTGATGTAATTCTGACTGAAATTTTTACTTTGGCCTGGGGCCATATTAAATCTTAAAAAAAACCACACCCTTCTCATAATTTCTAACTGTAGAGACATAGAATCAAGCTGAAGTTTCAAATAATTATATTTCAAATACGTTATTGTAGGCGATAACTGCGAGACAAACTATAACGAATGCGAATCGAACCCCTGCCTCAATAATGGCACTTGCATAGACATGAACAATGGGTACCTCTGTTCGTGCGTGCCGGGTTTCTCTGGAGAACATTGTGAATTGGACGTGGCCGTCTGCAACTCCACAGAAGAAGTTCGATGTTATAACGGAGGTCAATGCATCGAGGGACCTGGCTTCAAATTTTATTGCAAATGCTTGCCGGGTAAGTCACTTTTTAAATACGATCGATAGTGACGTGGATTGTGCTGCATTGTGAAGACACGCAAATAGATACAGTTTATTACAGATACCCTTCCCAGGCAGACTTTATTTTAAAAAAGAATTTAATGCTTTCTTTGCCAAGAAGCGAATCGAGTGTTTTTCAGCTTTTAGTTTTAGACAAACTGTCGTACCTGTTATCAGATTAAAATGAACGTCATTGTGTACTTTTTTAGGTACCTAAATATAATCTGGACTAACAAATGAACTATCAATATAATTGTGTACGAAAACATCAAGATACTCAAATAAAATGTAGTGTATTTTTTTCCTTAGGCTGGGCAGGACCAAAATGTGAAGATCAGATAGACGAATGTGAATCCAATCCGTGTCAGAACGGCGGCGTTTGTATTGACGTCCACGCAGACTACATGTGTGCTTGCGCATTTGGTAAATTATTTTTTTTTCAACATTGTACAGTTTGTTCGAAATAAGTAAGCCGATCGGAAGTTATCTGCAAGGGGTTTAGAAGTGGTAAATTTTAATAGAAAGAGTCGGTGTAAAGATTATTAGAGTCGTTTATGTTTCACATTTCTAATTATTTTGTTTACTGATTTCGATATTTATGTATTACAACACTTAATTAAACGATTTTATCACCGCGGTAGTTCGGAACGGCTAACTTCCGATCGGCTTACTTATTTCGAACAAACTGTAACGTTAATCTATCAAATACACTAAATACCTAACTACCCACCTATGTATTTCACAAATTCATGTTTCAATTAGTCCAATATTGAGTTTTTAAATCTAAGACGGTACACTAGATAAAAAAAATGAGCAGTTGCATCTGCATTCTCTATACCTCTACTTCATTAAATATCACGATCTTTCTAGGGTATACTGGAAAAAATTGTGAAGTCCAAATAGAATTTTGCGACGACAACTCCTGCAGTAACAATGCGTTGTGCGTCGTGGAGGATGGAGCAAGAGTTTGTTACTGTGTTCCTGACTATCACGGAGAGAGATGCGAGCTGCAATACGATGAGTGCTTATTGGGACCCAGGTACCTTCAATTTAGATCGCAAAGACACCTAACTACAACAAATTAGAAATTACTCTTGAATTTGGCAAAAACAGCCTTTAATGAGTCTGTTTGTCTGTCTTTTTCATTTTAGATGTATGAATGGCGGAACATGTATCGATGGTGTAGACAATTTCACATGCTCTTGTCCACCCAAGCTCACTGGATCGTTATGCGAATGTCTAATACTCGAGGATGAGAGTTACGATTGTGAATATGTCAGTCCAACGCCTCCAACTAGTTCTACTCAATCAGTTTTGACAACTTTGATGGGAGAAAGCACGACAACGAAACCTTCTCACTCAGATATGTCCTCTACATACAGTCCAACTAACAACACAACTCCATTTTTAACAACTGAGAGTGAAACTGTTCCTACAAATTTAATTGGACTTAGTACTGAGGAACATACTACAACTGTGCCACAGCCAACACACGCTACTACGGAATCACCAGAAATAACAACACACAATGAGACTGACATTAGTATTATACCGAGTGACGCAACAATAACTACCGAGTCTACCACTACGAAAGCCGGTATATCAGAATTACCTGAGCATGAAATAACAAGACCAACCATTGAATCGGAAGACGCTAAAACAGAACCGACGACCGAATGTCAAGGATTTTGCAACGATACCTTTTCAAAACCATCATCCACAACTACAGCAATTGATTTAATTACTAGTTCTACAGAAAGTATAAATATTGATGTACCAACGATGAAACCCACAAAAGAAATTATAGAAGAGACAACTTTATTTACGCCATCTACTTCTACATCAATTATTGCAGAAGAAGTTACAGCAGCAATGACTACTACGCCTAGAGTGGATGTTACTACGGATAAAATGTTCACAGATGTTCCTACTGATCACTCAGTAACTGATCTTTCTACTGGCTATTCAACAACCACTGAAGCAGTAGAAGTCACAAGTGGCTATGAAACAGAAATAATAACAACAACGCTATCAGAATGCACTGATTCTATGTGTAATGGGCACGGAAGTTGCATCAATACTCCTCATGGAATTCATGTAAGTATGACTTACAAGAGATTAATACACGATTTAATATTTAAAATTACCTTCTTGTTATTATTATATTGATTCTGATTTAATATTCCATTTTAGTGTCATTGCAATTTTAACTACGCGGGAAGATTTTGCGACGAAAAGATATCGATTACCTCAGCAGCTTTCGGAGGGAACTCATTTATAGCTCATAAACTTAAAAATGCCACATCGATAAACATAGAATTTAACGCTAAAACGCTTATTACTGACGGGCAAATACTGCATGCGGATATTGCAAAAGGGGTTTACATGCAACTGTTCTTGAATTCAGGCCTATTAAAGTTCAAATTCTCCTGTGGATATCAAACAATGCTACTGAGCGAGCTAAAGACATTCGTCAACAAAGGTTATCCGATGAAAATTGAAACAAGGTACTTATGTTAATTTTAAATGGTCCCAGACCATATCTGCGGTGGAGATGATCGTTTTTAAAATAAAAGCCATGTAAAATTGCCTGTCCAATCTGTATATATATCTGGATGATTTAATTATTTGCAGGTTAGATTTATACGTTGGTGATCAGCACTGCAATGCAACACTCCGTTTGAATGACACAGTGGCAATGAGCGGCGGTCAAGTAGCAAACATTACTACTCTTGATCATAACTCAACATTGTACCTAGGAAACTCCAGAGACGTCAAAGATTACGAGAGCAAACCTTTTATTGGATGCATTAGAGATTTGATTGTAAGCTATGGTCTTATTTCGTTTCCAATTCTATATTATTAAATTTATCAAGGATCACGTACATACAAAATAGAGAAAACCATTATCATTATCATAAGTTTCAGTTTTACTGTAGTCACCATTACGCAATCATCATCAACCATCAACAGCCTGGGTATTATCTTATTAATTCATAATGTTTTTTTATTTGTTTCTCTAAGGTATTACGAATAATTCAATACTCAATATACTTATTTATTGCATATTCGACAATGTAAACCGGTGTTATACAGTAATAGTACAGTAGAAGTATCAATCATTGACCCTGTCAGGCACGACAATGTAGGAGAGAGGACTAGCTTTAATACTTTCCCATTTTCAATTAGTTAACAATAAATTGTTCGGTTTGTGTATTCTTAAGGGTATTACATTGCTGAATGACCTTGAGGATTCGGGTTTTTGTGCTAGTACTTGTTAGTTCAGCGCCATCTATCGACATTTGATCGTACTCAATAAAAGGAACTGAAGATTAAGCAAGAATACAGATAAGTCGCAGTGTCGTCATCGTATTTACCTATTTCATTCGTTCTCTGAGAGATTAAGACATTTTGTTCCTCTAGATAAAAGTCTTGTACGAGTTACTTACATCTATAATTATTATAAATAGGTTATTCTTGATTATTTTGAAATAAGGGATACCTACACCAGCTTTCTACATATTACTTTAGTACCTAATGAAAATAACTAGGGTGACCTGGCTTCAACATTTATTTATATAACAATTGAATACGGGTGCCACTATATGATACATTCTGAGGGTCTGATGATGATCAGGTAAGTGCTTATAGGTTCTCAGAAACGGAGATAGCTAGGATGAGCTGGCTTCCAACATTCATCTAATTGAGTGTGGGTGCTACTACATGATACATTCTGAGGGTCTGATGATGATCAGATAAGTCCTTAAAGGTGTTCAGAAACGGAGATAGCTAGGATGAGCTGGCTTTCAACATTTATCTTATTGAGTGTGGGTGCTACTTCATGATACATTCTGAGGGTCTGATGATGATCAGGTAAGTCCTTATAGGTTCTCAGAAACGGAGATAGCTAGGATGAGCTGGCTTTCAACATTCATCTTATTGAGTGTGGGTGCTACTACATGATACATTCTGAGGGTCTGATGATGATCAGGTAAGTGCTTATAGGTTCTCAGAAACGGAGATAGCTGGGATGAGCTGGCTTTCAACATTTATCTAATTGAGTGTGGGAGCTACTTCATGATACATTCTGAGGGTCTGATGATGATCAGGTAAGTCCTTATAGGTTCTCAGAAACGGAGATAGCTAGGATGAGCTGGCTTTCAACATTCATCTTATTGAGTGTGGGTGCTACTACATGATACATTCTGAGGGTCTGATGATGATCAGGTAAGTGCTTATAGGTTCTCAGAAACGGAGATAGCTAGGATGAGCTGGCTTTCAACATTCATCTTATTGAGTGTGGGTGCTACTACATGATACATTCTGAGGGTCTGATGATGATCAGGTAAGTGCTTATAGGTTCTCAGAAACGGAGATAGCTGGGATGAGCTGGCTTTCAACATTTATCTAATTGAGTGTGGGAGCTACTTCATGATACATTCTGAGGGTCTGATGATGATCAGGTAAGTCCTTATAGGTTCTCAGAAACGGAGATAGCTAGGATGAGCTGGCTTTCAACATTCATCTTATTGAGTGTGGGTGCTACTACATGATACATTCTGAGGGTCTGATGATGATCAGGTAAGTGCTTATAGGTTCTCAGAAACGGAGATAGCTAGGATGAGCTGGCTTTCAACATTCATCTAATTGAGTGTGGGAGCTACTACATGATACATTCTGAGGGTCTGATGATGATCAGGTAAGTCCTTAAAGGTGTTCAGAAACGGAGATAGCTAGGATGAGCTGGCTTTCAACATTTATCTTATTGAGTGTGTGTGCTACTACATGATACATTCTGAGGGTCTGATGATGATCAGGTAAGTCCTTATAGGTTCTCAGAAACGGAGATAGCTAGGATGAGCTGGCTTTCAACATTAATCTAATTGAGTGTGGGTGCTACTACATGATACATTCTGAGGGTCTGATGATGGTCAGGTAAGTCCTTATAGGTTCTCAGAAACGGAGATAGCTAGGATGAGCTGGCTTTTAACATTCATCTTATTGAGTGTGGGTGCTACTACATGATACATTCTGAGGGTCTGATGATGATCAGGAAAGTGCTTATAGGTTCTCAGAAACGGAGATAGCTAGGATGAGCTGGCTTTCAACATTAATCTTATTGAGTGTGGGTGCTACTACATGATACATTCTGAGGGTCTGATGATGATCAGGTAAGTCCTTATAGGTTCTCAGAAACGGAGATAGCTAGGATGAGCTGGCTTTCAACATTCATCTTATTGAGTGTGGGTGCTACTACATGATACATTCTGAGGGTCTGATGATGATCAGGAAAGTGCTTATAGGTTCTCAGAAACGGAGATAGCTAGGATGAGCTGGCTTTCAACATTAATCTAATTGAGTGTGGGTGCTACTACATGATACATTCTGAGGGTCTGATGATGGTCAGGTAAGTCCTTATAGGTTCTCAGAAACGGAGATAGCTAGGATGAGCTGGCTTTCAACATTCATCTAATTGAGTGTGGGAGCTACTACATGATACATTCTGAGGGTCTGATGATGATCAGGTAAGTCCTTATAGGTTCTCAGAAAAGGAGATAGCTAGCATGAGCTGGCTTTCAAAATTTATCTAATTGAGGACGGGTGCGGGTGTTACATGATATAACATTCTGAAGGTCTAATATTTAAACACTTTTCATTTAATACATTAATAGGTATTTTAAAAGTCATTAAAATCTAAGTAACGTGAACAAGTTGGTTGATCATTTGTTGAGATTGGTGTTGGTGTTGATTCTGAATAATGTGAACAGGTCGGTTGGTCTGTTCTTCGTGTTGGTGGTGAATTCGAATAGTGTGAACAGGTTGGTTGGTCATTTATTAGAATTGGTGTTGGTGTTGATGGTGCATGAAGGCTTTCTTGAAGTACGCCGGTATTTTCTTCAGCTTGTTGTAGGCTGTGCGTCTTTTTCCGATCTACCTTGTTTTTTATTGCCTGTAAAATATATGGCGGATTCCTAATTTCCATATTTCGACTATGCCGCGGATCCAAAAGTTCCGGCAAAATACAATTTAAATAAAACGTACATAATTTTGTTCTCATTTTTGTTTCAAAAAAATCATCGTCTCTGATAATCGTTTCTGTTTTCAGGGGCTTGGATTCACTGTACCATACCCCAAATAAACATTTTAATTTCCGGGTCACATGCAATTGCCCTTGTACTTGGTAATACCAATTATGGTTTTTATTTATCTGCAATGTGCCCAATTTATCTTTAACCCAAAAATTTACTTTTTTTTTATCTATGGCTTCTTGTAATCCTGTCTTGAACGCCGATATGGGGCATTTCACCTCTACTATTGCTTCTTTTCCAATAAGCCCATCTGGTGTAGCTCCTAAATATGGAATCACAGGATCAATAAAAAGCCCGCATGGTCTAATTTCAATGTCTTCTTGCCTAGACAGCTGATCCAGTGCTTTTTTTTCGTATTCTCTTCCGTGCTGTATAGGCGCAGCCTCTATATTAATTTTGTAGAGCAGTTGTTTAACTATACCAGCACAACTAGTATCAGGCCTCATTTTAATAACTTTTCCAAAGTTAGAAGCCGTCAATAAAGAGCGGCGGAGTTCGAGCCATTCGCTTGACTCGCTCTGCAAAATTGTATGCCTTTCAATTAGTCTTACATCTTCCTCACTTTTATGTAAATTCGATAAAAAGTTCTCCTTCATCTGCTCTAAAACGGCATTACTTATATCGGGCTTAATACTTTGTTCTCCATAGTCCTTATTTATTAAAAGAGCGCCATGTGTCTGTCGTTTTTTATAATGGATACGTTTTATCAAATTTCTCCTATTACGATATTTATTATCTAAGGTGCTCATTTTACCCTTGGGACTTTGCCCAACAATGGTTTTGTACAATATGGATACAGGTTTCCTTCTCGTATTGAAGGTAAGTGCAGACGCTGAACACCGAGTTTGGTATCCACGCCGGCATGAGTAATTTACTCTCTTACCACCTACAAATTTGGCCACCACGCTATGAAAACTTTCCACGATGTTACTGTCCACATCATGAACAAGGCTTCTTGAATGCCCTGCAATATTATTGATGAAAAAACATATTCTCTGCCACAGGGAACTTGTGAAAAATGCTTGTGGAAGGATTTCAACTTTATCCAGACTATTGCAAAAATGGCTTTTACATTTGCTATGGTTTCCAAAGGCATGTAAGTGTAAAGTCTGGATGTCCTCAAAAAGCTTATGAGTGCAAAAGTCTACATTTTCTAAGGAGTCGTGGTATTTTTTGCTGCATTGCCGTATTGCCGACCTTATACTCATGATGCGTTTTTTTGTAATTAATTTTCTAAAACATATGGGATATTTAGTATCAGTGGTCAGGTTTTCTAATTTGTTACACAAATTTCTTAGAAGGTGGTTCCTACATTCTACCTTTTCGACAGTAAATTGGGCATAAGGTCTTGCTTCTAAAATTTTCGCATATGTGCTAGAGTCTCCATCAGAAATGAAACGACCATAAATAAGACCATACATTTCAACAGATGATTTAAAGCCTTCTACTATTATAGTTGACTCCATGGCAGTTGATGATCCCGTAAAATTTTTGAAGCACTGGTGGGTTCGTGGACTTTTATTTTTATTTTGGTCCTGCGCACATATGCTACAGTACTTATTTTTAATTCCAAGAAACAAAATTTTTTTTGTTTCCCTGCCAATTATGGCTGCAGCTCCTGACAGTGCTGAGTAGTTCTTTTTATAAGACCTCTTACTCCAGCATCCGTCTACAACCACATCTATGATTGGAATCCCATTTTTGCTAACGCGACCTTTTCCTATAGCTATTCTTTTTTCTTCTTCAGCAGCTTCATTCATAGATTTGCTAAGTGCTTTCTCCCAGTTGTCGGAAACAATATCGTGCCGTTTTTGGTATAAAGGCTCAGTCATCACGGGTAAGTCAATTGCTGATAATAGTTCTTCTAATTGCGAATACCCTATACCAACTGAAACTGCACCCGCAACCGCTGCTGTATTTATATCTAAGTTGCCCATGAGGTTACAAAGTGAAAATTTCTCCTTACACATCAAGCATTGTACTGTAAACTTAGATGCAAGTCCAACACGTTTCTCTCCTATAAGTTTCAAACTTTGGATGCCACAGTTAAAAGACCCATGACAGCCTATTTCTTGTATTTTTGAAAAAAAGTAAGCTATATCAATAATTCGTCTTCCAGATACATCTTTTATTTCTGCTTGTGATTCTTCTTCTTCTTCAATAATTAAATCTGGTAAATCGTCATCTTGTTCAAGCTAAAACCAATCCATACTAATATTATAAATTCTAAAGTGAATTGAAGCGGCGGTAGCCTAATGGCTAGGGCGTCGGACTTGCGATCATGTGGTTGCCGGTTCGAACCCCACCTATTGCACTACCGACGTGAACCCACTCGTAACACAAGCAATTAGCTTAGCACGAGGGGTTAACAAGAATACTAGTAATGTGTGACCCACATTGCTAGTAAGCTTTTTTTAAATTAAAAAAAAAAAAAAAAAAAAAAAAAAAGTAACTGTCCGTCTGTTTGTATGTCTGTCTGTCTGTCTGTTACGCTTTCACGCCTAAACCATTCAACAGAATTTGATGAAATTTGGTACTTGGATAGACTAAAGCTTGAGAAAGGACATAGGCTATCTCGTATTGCAAATAATAGTTTTGAAGGGGTTGAAATAGGGGGTGAAAGTTTGTATGGGATTTCGTCATTTTTCAAGATAAAACCATAGTGTAATGAAATCTATAGTGGGCGCACTCCTATTCGGGGTCGAAATGCCTAATCCACTATTAGATTTCATTACACTATGATAAAACCATGAAACTTTATATTAAGGTACTTGATAAGATATCAATAAATATTTATTATAGCTTTTTTGAAATTTTGACCTGTGTGGGGATGAAATAGCGGATGAAAGTTGGTTTAGAAGTCCAAACAAAGTCACGCTTTCAAATTTAGCCCCATGTAATAGGCGGCGAGCCTATTGCCATTAACCGGGCACAAATCTAGGCTCCGAGCTGGGAATTTCATAGAAATACCCAATAACACTTTGCTCGACCTGGGGATTGAACCCAGGATCTCTAGCGTAGCAGTCACGCTTAGGACCACTAGACTATTGAGGCAGTCCAAAAAAATATCACTATCAAAAAAATATCTAAGTATTAGAATAATATACCGGTATAATTTTCACTGCCCTCTCATCAACTTCTATACTAGAAAGGTCGTATGTTTCAGGTGATTGAGATGCGTTATTATCTGTTAAAGGCTGAAGTTCCTGATTTTGTAACTGGGAGTTTTTCTGGTTTCTTAATTGCCTGAAAACAAGATTTTCACCTTGGTATTTCTTCTCAAAAGCTATAGGTGACTAGGGGCAGTCACAAGTTTGTCGTAGTCACCTTAATCTCCATGACCCTTTCAAATGAGTCCAAACACGATGATTCTACGTAGTGCCATCACTGAGACCCTATACCCAGCTTCGGAGTCCATGCTCAGGACGCCTTAACCATCACATGCACATTGGTCTCTATGAGCCCTTTCAAATGAGTCCAAATACGATGATTCTTAGGTAGTGTCGTCACTGAGATCCAACACCCACCTTCAAAGTCCACGATCAGGAAGCTGTAACCATCACAGTCACCTTGGTTTTCATAAGCCCTTTCAAATGAGTCCACACACGATGATTCTATGTAGTGCCGTCACCGAGATCCTATACCCACCTTTGGAGTCCACCATCAGGAAGGTGAAATCATTACAGTATTTACATTCACCCGTCTCCATCCTCCGTTAAAAGAAAGGATTCTCAAGATACCTAGCTAAAATAGATAAAACAATAAACAGCATAGAAGGATAGCGTAGGTATGTAAGTACATAGCATAAGTACATATGTTACATAAAGGTAGGTAATTTATAAAATATGTTATACGATACTATAATGATACAATTTTATTTAATATAATATATAGTTCATAATTAATTTGACAAAGAGCGCCTTCATCCTCTCTCCTATTAAAAATATCTGCTGTGCCCGACAGGGTCTATAATTGATCCAATGTTTAACATACCTACCAACTAATGCACACATAATGGAATGCAAAAAAGTATTGAGCATTGAGTACATACTTACCACGGAGGAGAGAATCCAACTTACCAATAATTTTGGAGAACTCGGCCACGCTTCACTTTACTTTTATTTTTATATTTAGGCATACTTAGTCTATGATAATGATAAATAACAAAAAAAAAATTACAAACTACTTTAAATATATAAAATATTTAAAGTAGTTTAAATATACAAACTTAATTTCTACGTAATATTTATATTTGTACTATTTACGATATAGTTAAATTCGAAAATTATTCAAAAATCATTACTTTTGCAATTTATTTGGAAACAATAACGCACGTACAGCCCACCCGTCGCAAGAGTCGTCGAGACACTGATATACCGCGTCCTGATTATGCATCACAGGCATTGCGGGGGTGCTTCACGGGGGGCGCTAGTGAAGTTTCGGGTTTTTCTTTATTATGTATAAAATTTATGAGAAACTATTAAGCGGTTAAAGAGAAAAAATTCAATTTAGTTTGGAAAAGGACTATTTACTTCGATTATTTAAAAAAAGGGGCAATTTTATGAAAAAGAAAAAATTAAACAATACAATTTATTTGTGATGACCTTAAGTATAACATATATTTTTTATATGGCAAAGGCACATAAGGGTTCGTCTAGAAACTTCTTTAAACCTAGGGTGTTTTTAGGTTTTGAGCGATGTAATACCCTTAAAAGTGTAACGACATGCATGTTTGTTTCTCTTTACAGAGAAAAAAACATGCAAACAAACTTGCATGAAATGCAGAAAGTTTCGAAAGTCGAAGTCGAAGTCGAAAGTCAAAGTCGAAGTCGAAGTCGAAGTTGATATGGGTGTCAATTTCAAGGTTTATCGGGATGCTAATTACGAAAATGACATTAATATTGAAATCCAAGATGGCGGACATTATTTTTCTTATTAAATTGATATGGGTGTCAATTTCAAGGTTTATCGGGATGCTTATTACGAAAATGACATTAATTTTGGAATCCAAGATGGCGGACATTATGTTTCTTTATAAATTGATATGGGTGTTAATTTCAAGGTTTATCAGGATGCTAATTACGAAAATGTCCGCCTTGAAATATAACCTTGAAATTGACACCCATATCAATTTATAAAGAAAAATAATGTCCGCCATCTTGGATTCCAAAATTAATATCATTTTCGTAATTAGCATCCCGATAATCCTTGAAATTGACACCCATATCAATATTTAGTAAAATAATGTCCGCTATCTTGGATTTTAAAATTAATGTCATTTTCGTAATTAGCATCCCGATAAACCTTGAAATTGACACCCATATCAATTTATAAAGAAAAATAATGTCCGCCATCTTGGATTTCAAAATTAATGTCATTTTCGTAATTAGCATCCCGATAAACCTTGAAATTGATATCCATATCAATTTATAAAGAAAAATAATGTCCGCCATCTTGGATTCCAAAATTAATGTCATTTTCGTAATCATTACTCCGGGAAACCGTGAAATTGACACCCATATCAATTTCTTCATATAAATAATGTCCGCCATCTTGGATTACAAAATTAATGCCATTTTCATCATCAGTACCCCAAGATACCTCGAAATGGACACCCATATCAATTTATTTAAATGATGTGCGCCATCTTGGATTTTAAAATACGTCTCGATAAGGAGGGGAATAACGACTTTTGGGGACATGAAAATACGCAACTCCTATTGACCTGATCTCGCATTGTAAAGACTTTCCGTACAATAAACGGTCAGCTTGTACTGGTGATTATGTATAGCTTGTTAAACCTAGATATCCAGTATAAGCTGACCTCGCATTGTATAGACTGTCCGTACAATAAGCGGTCAGTTTGTACTGGTGATGTAGGTATAGCTTGTTATACATATCCAGTATAGGCTGAGCTCGCATTGTATAGACTTTCGTAAAATAAAAGGTCAGCTTACTTACGAGGTCAGATAAACTAGTATCTCAGTCGGTACCTGCTTAGGTACTCAGAGGTTCATTCAAACTTTGGATAACATGATTATTATCTATAATCCGAATTAAAATGATTAAAAAAGATTGTCGGCATTTAGAGCCAGACAAAGAAGTGCGCCCGTAAATTTCATTACACTATGGTTAGTCTATGATAATGATCAAGAACAAAAACAAAATTATAAACTACTTTAAATATATTTACAAACTTAATTTCTACGTAATATTTATATTTGTACTATTTACGATATTGTTTAATTCAAAAATCATTCAAAAATCATCACTTTTGTCATTTATTTGCAAACAATAACGCACGTACAGCCCACCCGTCGCAAGAGTCGTCGAGACACTGATATTCGCGTTCTGAGTATGCATCACGGGCATTGCGGGGGTGCTTCACGGGGGGCGCTAGTGAAGTTTCAGGTTTTTCTTTATTATGTCAAAATATTCAAAGAAATAGGAAAAAATAAACAATACAAGTTGTTAAGTGTGTCATTACAAATTTTTTGGTATAAAATTTATAACAAACTATTAAGCGGTTAAAGAGACAAAATGCAATTTAGTTTGAAAAAGGACTATTTTCTTCGATTATTTAAAAAAAAATGGGGCAATTTTATGAAAAAAATAAACAATACAATTTATTTGTGATGACCTTAAGTATAACATATATTTTTTATATGGCAAAGGCACATAAGGGTTCGTCTAGAAACTTCTTTAAACCTAGGGTGTTTTTGGGATTTGAGCGATGTAATACCCTTAATGATGTTTATCAGGTAAACGGCGAGGCACGCGATGTCTTTGGCGATGCCATCGACGCTGGTGAAGTGACCGAGTGTCTTTCACTCTCATGTCTCTCTGGGCCTTGTCTTAACGGTGGCACCTGCAGTGATCACCATGACGGCGGATACACCTGTTCCTGTGCTAACGGGTAAGGGATCAACAGAAAAGCCACAACGTCAAAATAAAGAGACGGTTAAGAAAGTTTTGAAAAGAACTATGGATTTCGGTAGTGGATCGTCTGTGAACTATGGATGGAAAAATAACATTATCTTCCCAATTATCATAATTTATAATAGGTGTTCATAAATGTGTAGATCAAGATGTCTTAAATAACATACCATACCATACTAACTATCACGACTGTGTTTCCCGAAGGTTAAGACAGAGGTGTGCTTACTGTTCATTCACAGTTCGACAGTATGTTTACGTCCTATGTAATAGGGGGCGAGCCTATTGTCATTCACATATCCAAAGTCCGAGCTGCTACTGAAAATAAAATAAAAAATCCAATCACACTTTGCTCGATCAGTCGACCTGGGAATCAAACTCAAGACTAGCAAAACTCTAGTATAGCAGTCGCGCTTAGGACTACTAGACTAATGAGGCAGTTAATTTATTATTATTGTAAATGGTTGGTCTTAAAGAAGTATTACTTTATAAAACAGTTTATATCTTTTGTCCAGGTGGCTTGGAGAACACTGCAATGAATCTGTGTGTGACAACAACCCTTGCCAGTCGGGTGGCAGTTGTGTCCGACACCCGGGCAGCGGGTTCCTCTGCCTATGTCCATACGGGAAACACGGCATCTTCTGCGAATACAGTAAGATATCATAATACAATTAATACTTTAAATATGTATATACTTAGTTATTTAATTTTTTGTGTTAGAAAAATACGATCTCAGGCAGGATTCGAACCTGCGTCTCTCCGAGTAAGTACACCGGAGTTTGTTTGTGTAATACAATCACAATATACTTACATGTTATACAAATAATTCTAAGCTTTATTCATCCGCCGGAAAGCGGTTGAGTTCTTCTCCTCTGTCCTTACGAAAAACATATTTTATCGTCTTCTACTACAGTACCTTTGTCACAACTAAGAACAATACAAATTATAACGAAGGCTGTACCACAACATATTATTGCGATACTTTTACGATTGAGACAGAAGGATGCCGCTCTACGTTTTGATATTGTTTTTGCTGTCTAAATACCACCAGATATGACAGCAAAGGCAATATAATATAATTAACTATGACGCTTTACTAGACATGGTAAACATGAGAGTGACATTGAAAGGAGAGCGAGCGCTGGTAACCAGGTGAATGGGGCGCTACACACCTTCATGAATAGTCGGAAAGTGTCCGAAAAGGCACGATTGGCTGTGATTGGGGGAGTTTTGGCGCCGACACTAATGTATGGTAGTGAAAGTTGGGTATGGCAGAAGAAACATGAAAGCAGAATAAATGCTGTAGAGATGAGAGCTTTGAGAAGTATGTGTGGTGTTACGCTAAAAGATAGAGTGAGAAACAGTGTGATAAGGAAGCGTTGTGGAGTGAAAGAAGATGTAGTAACAAGGATTGAGAAAGGTATGTTCAGATGGTTTGGTGTAGAGAGAATGGATGAACGGAGATTGACGAAACAAGTATTATTATGGTGAATTTAAGGATGGACGAGTTGGAAGGGGAAGACCACGGCGAACGTACCGCAACCAAATTGCGGATGTTCTTAAAAAAGGCCAGGTTCCGAGCACTCTAAACCGACGGTCATGCATGAAGAGATTAATAAGTAGTTTGCCAGGATCGTAGCAAGTGGAAATCTATAGTCTCTGCCTACCCCCATGGGAGACAGGCGTGACAATATGTATGTATGTAACTATGACGCCTATTCAGTCTACATTTAAGTAACATTTTATTGAATCAAATTAAGTAATATTATGGGACTTTCGCGTCGACAAATTCGACGTGTTTACGATTCTCTAAAATACTAACTATGTAAAATATCAGAAAACCATTCGTGAAAGGTTAGATAACAAAGGTTAAATTGATTAAATAAATACTTATGTTTTGTAATCGAGCTGAAGTGATCGCAGCTAATAGAGTCATAAATTATATTTACGAATACAAGCTATTATCATGAATTGGGGCATAAAATAAAGTGACCATATAAAATAATAATCAATAAAGAGATTAAGATTATTGGTGGCCGGTAAATTATATCAAAGGACTAAGTTGTAAATAGGCACTTACTTAGCTTTATCGGAAATGATTTTTATGTGCACTTAGATTTTAGGTTTATTTTAGAGGGAAACATAAACTAAAAAACACAATCTCATTATTCCTGTCTCTAAACTATGCTTAATTCCAATTTCCAACTTTTGGTTATGGAGTTTTATTATTTCAAAATCACTCCCTAATAAATTCGAATCTTAAAAAAAAACTAAGTAGGTACTTAAAGATTTACATTGCCTACTTTTGTTAGAAAAAACTGATATTTGGTCTTTTTATATTCGATTCCCTGAGGAGTAGCTCATCATCTTTAATCATTATCTGTACCATTGTCTCCAGATGTAGAGATTACCCGTCCATCATTGGCTCCAATCAGCACTGGGGTATCCTCTTACATTCTGTACGCGCTCTCCCCTACCGCGATGAACTCGGACCGGTTCGACCTGCGCCTGCGCTTCCAGACTTCCGACATGGATCAGATAGCGCTGCTCGCGTTTGTCGGGCAAAGCGGAAGACATGACTCACGAAGCCAGCATTTAGCATTGACTTTTGTGAAAGGATATATCATGCTCACTTGGAATATGGGAAGTGGTAAGTTAAACACAAATTATATTATTATATTTTTCTTTCACTAGAAATTTTCTTTAATTAGAAAATTCAGTTCTTTGTGAAAATTTCGCAATATTTAATGCTAAAAAATAATAAAATATAAGCACAAATTATATTTTAATTATTTATTCTTTACAAAAAAGTATGCCGTGCCTAATTCTGTTTAATTGTATATTGTATACCTATAATGTCATGCTCTCTCAGATTGTTGTCAGAGGCATGAAAAATAAGTATTTGCGTTTTGTTATACTTACATAAGCAAAAACATTGCCTAGAATTGAAAAACTAAGTATGCCTAGTGAAACCAGTTCTTAATTCATTTCTTTCGCATATCGCATGGGTAACATAATCAATAGTAAGGTACCTATTTGTAAATGTGTCAATATAATGTGCCGATGTGAGTCTAAGTGTGAGGTACCTATTCAAAACAAAGGCGAAAGATGACTCAGTTTCTAAATACTTATGTACACGTATTGGCCAGTCGCCAAAGTAATCAACCGTACACCAATATCTTAAGAATGCATGTTTTTATTGATGTAGCATTCGTCAGTAACGTCGATACTTAAATGATTCATGCGTGACCCAAATGCAAGGCAATCTAAAGACATTTCAGTTTACTAACTCTTTATTGGCGCAGATATCTACGACCAATGTTGGTGTTAATTGAGCTACAATTGCATGACAAGTGGTAATGGTAATGGCTTAACACCTAAGACTCTGTCGTAAACTGCCTAGCACTAAGCTACATACGTATATGATACTTAAGTATTTACTTACTAAAATTGTATCCGACCGATGTAGGTCTTATTGATATAGTGGCCTCAAGTGAGACTGTAACACTAGAGATCCTGGGTTTTGATTTCCAGGTCGAACAAAATGTTATGGAGTGCAAGTCTCAGTAGGAACTCGGAGTTTCGATTTGTGCCCGATTAATAGGCGTAAATAGTACCTACACGTCTTCATTAATCCTTACTTTTTCACCTATATGTATACAGGCATAGAAGATATTACAGAAAAAAAATGTGAGATGCTTTTAGAATTGCTATGTGTGTCTGTCTGCCTGCATGTCTGCACGTGTCCTTTGTAAGTTATCATACTGTACTAAGTAGGAATAAGAATATAGTACAGTTTGTTCGAAATAAGTAAGCAGATCGGAAGTTAGCCGTTCCGAATTACGGCGGTGATAAAATTGTATAATTAAGTGTTTTAATACATAAATATCGAAATTAGTAAACAAAACAATTAGAAATGTGAAACATATACGACTCTAATTATCTTTACACCGACTCTTTCTATTAAAATTTACGAATTCTAAACCACTTGCAGACAACTTCCGATCGGCTTACTTATTTCGAACAAACTGTATTAGTAGATAAGATTTTTTATTTGCTATGGGTATATAACATTAGTGCCTAATTGATTTTTCGCAAGAAAAAATCCTAAGATTCAGTAAAAAAACCCAATCCAAAAGATCAAAATGACATTTTTTCGAAGGTCCTCGTCGAGTGTTCACGTCCCGCGCCCTAAGTCCTCGTCGCGGAGGACATGCAGTGCGAGTGTGGAGACGAGGCCGTTCAGCCGGCCTCAGCGTTGATGGAAGACACAATGTCTCTGGCAACGCACCTGCCCACAGCTCTAAGATGACACTCCTGCCTTATATTTTTATTGGTAAGTAGGTAGTACTAGTGCAGTGATAGCCTTGTGATATGCCCATTGGACTGCCAAGTCAGAGGTCTCGAGTTCGAATCCATGGCACGCATCTCTGTCTTTTCGAAGTCATGTGCGATTAATAATTAATTATCACGCGCTTAAACGGTGGAGGAAAAACATCGTGAGGAAACCTGCATGCTTGAGAGATTTTCTTGCAGGCATGTGAAGTCTGCCAACCCGCAGTAGGCTACTGTGGTGCTCTAAAGCCTAACCCGTCTCGTTCTGAGAGGAGACCCGTGCCCAGCAGTGGGACAATGTAATGGGTTGATGATATGAGGTAGTACTAATCCGGATGGTAAAAATACTGCTGATTGAAATAAGCTAAGTGTTATATTTGAAGATTCTAAGGACAGCTGGGCCAGGCTATCTACCGAGTGTACCTAATACTATTCGTAGACGAGGTGGGCCAGGAAGACATTAGCGAGATGATTTCGATCGCTTTCTGCCAGAGTGGTATAAAGAAGCCAATAAAGAAGACAATCAAATCAAAGTAGGAGGTGGCCTTTGCCAAGCAGTGGAACACGAAAAGGAGCTACATAAAAAAAAGTACTTATTTACTTCCTATAACACAATTGCAGGGCTCAAGGCTGGACAGTGAGCAAATTTCAGATTGTCAGATTCTTGACCGTCTTTTACCTTCAATCTCTATTATTCTTATATGCAGGCGGGCACCCATCTCCTGATTTCGCGGATCTCCCCCACGATCTCCCACTGCACAGTGGTTGGCGCGGTTGTGTGTGGGAAGTCGGGGGTCAGGCCGTGGGCGCGGGGGCGCGGGCCGCGGGAGGGCGGGGAGTGGGCCAGTGTGGCGTGGCACAATGCACTGCCAAGTCCTGCAACGCACCACGAGGCGTCTGCATACACTCACCCGCTACTTATGGGTATGTTATAAAGAGGAACATAATTTGTCGAATGAATATAGGCTTGTTATAGGTCTTTAAATCACGTGTGAATCGGTTTCTTGTAGGCAAGCTCTTCCAGCGTAGTGGCGAACTGGCGGTCAAGCGTAGGTCTATGAAACATAAAAAAATATATCCCCGAGTAACAATGAAGTTAGCCACTTTACCGATTTTCAGATTTTTCGTCTTGCCGTCCACGTACCTAGGTTCTCAATAAATTTACACTGGTCCAATTTTTTTTTATTGGCTCAACCGTATAGTGTATGGTCGATCCAATCTGCATTTATGATTATTTATTATTTTTTAACCACGACTCTTTTGTGGGACCAAATCATTTCACCTCTTCATCAAACTCAATCCAGGTGTATCTGCAATGAGGGCTGGTTCGGCGCCACATGCTCTAGTAACCGTAACCCCTGTGACCGAGCGTATACCAAATGTCAAGGGCAGTGCATCATCACCACCGATGGCAACACGCAATGTGACTGTCCTTATGGGAAGACTGGGGTCTACTGTGACCTAGGTAAGAAAATACGAGGAACATGGCAGCATATTTATAATCGTAATTTTTTTTTATAATCATCAAGGTGTTTTGCGTGGCATGGAGTAACTTAAGAATTCCATCAGGGTGATCCATCATTAGTAATCCATCGATATCCGGCGATATCCATCATTAGTAATCCGATTTTGTTTGACCTAGAAGTGTCATGCTGCTACAATTCTACGTCCTACGTCATCCATATCATAACTTAAGTACTTATTAAACTGAAGCTTGGAAAGCTAAAATAATTAAATGCAAATGACTTTGATGATGATCGTGGGAGCGGTGGCGGCCCAGAGGTAACGGCTGCCACTTACGATTTGTAGGTCGAAAAGGGCATAGGTGTAAATTATTTCATCACCTCTGCTCCCAAAACCATGAAGAAAAACATGATGAGGAAACCGGCATATCCTAGAACCAAAAATTCGAAGTCATGTGAAATCTACTTCCAGCAGTGGGAACACTATAGGCTGATATATAATATAACTTTATTACCATTTCAGATTTATTTCCCACGGACGTCCTCTTCACCGGCACGAGGTCGTATCTCAAGCTACAGCCTCGTTCGATATCCAGCGTCAGCTTGTCTCTAGAGTCAGAAATCAAGCCGACCAATGAAAGAGGCTTAGTGATGCTCGTTGAAACCCCACACTTTTACACTGCGTTGTCTTTGCAAGGAGGCCTGCTTGAATATCGATGGACTGGTAACTTTTTTTCATTTTAATTGAAATGGAAAACTGCTTATGTTAATTCGAAATTTCGAACTTAAGATTATATATCTTTTTGATCCCACAGTCCCACTGTTTGTAGAGTTTTGTGAGACACTGTGCGAGAAGTAAAAAACCAAGTCAACCTCCTAAAAAAAAACAAGTTGTTTGGGAACTGATTTATTGAAATATTATACACATGCAGGCATGTTGTTCGCATATTGCAGATCGTCTGTCCGGCGTGACGTCACTGGTTCGCAGCGGCGTTGTAGTATCGATGTCACAGTGGCACAGCGTGAAGGCCGGCCGCTATGGCAGCAGGCTCTACGTGTGGGTCGACGGAGCTCTCAGCACTGAGGCCATGCTGGCACACGCATACCCGCATACTGCCAGCAATGCTTCTATACTTCTTGGTGAGTTAAAGCATCATATTTTGATCAGTGCTTTAGCCATAATGATTAATCTAGTTCTTTTAAGGCCGTAGAATAAGTACCTATCTACCGCGGTGTTGAAATAAAACTACTTTTTACGGATCTTATCGCGTTATATTGATTATTTTAATTCCCGAAGTTTCGGATCCTTTACAGCATCCATGGTCACGGGTGGACAGAGGTGTTGGTCATCCTAATGTCAAAATTATCAACAGCTACCCTACATTTTATTGATTATTATTTATGCCGGTCACGCAGAATGAGCTCACAGTATCCTTAGGTCTCGTAGTCTTGTGCTTGGATTTAATGGAATCTATGATGGGGTTCCAAGCAGATGGTAAGACCCAGCCATCTTCTCTATTGAAATTCGGATGTTTTTTTAATTTCAATAGCCTCGCGAATCATCCTAGGTAGGAATCGGTTTTCTTTTGCAAGGACTTGTGGTTTATCAAATCTGATGTACTGTTGGGCCATGTCAAGTGTATGTTCACAAACTGCTGACTTCCTGGAACGGCGGTGTTTGACATTGGCGATGTGTTCTTTTACGATAAAATCCGTAAAAACTAGTTTTATTTCAATATCTAATATTCGCGTAAGTGTTAGAAACCAGTATCTAATTTACCGCGGTGATTCTCCATTTATTGTCTTGCATCTATTCGCCTTTTAGCCATCAATTTATGTTTTACGTTCAATTTAAGGAGGTGCAAGAGATTTGTCGACGTTGCCTTTCGATGTGATGTCTGGTGCTCCAGCGGCCTACACCGGCTGTATTAAGAATTTGCACGTCAACAACATTCTGCTGCCTTTAGAACAACAGAACATACAAGGTAATTAATATCAGTATTTCTTTCACGAATTGCTGTTTCATCAGCCTCTTAATGGATCAGTTAATGAAGGGTGCTTCCTTCGAGAACGCCACATATATCACGCAGATCTATGTCTTGTCTCCATTGGAGGCCCAATTCCTCCATCAGTCCCCTTCCTTCTCCTTTTCTCCTTCCCCTTCGCATCTGGACCTCCTTGGTATTGCAGATTTCCATGGCGAGCCTGCTCGTTAGCTGAGTTATCC
>OY292515.1:11956025-12015700 GCA_958496365.1 Subacronicta megacephala
ATCGCAGCTGCAGCGAGGTGCGCGCGCGCTGGGCGAGGCGCGGCGCCGGCATGCGGTCGGGGGGCGCGGCCGGCGCGCGGAACGTCGCCGCAGCGCTCGTCGCGTCCAGCTTGCCCGCGCGGATTTGTAGACATACCGAATACTCGTAGCCCGGCTTCAGGTCTCTCACCCTGTCGAACATTGGAAAAGTTAATATCTTAACTTAGAACGTCACAAGAAAATACTATAATTCTGATTCAAATTATACCACCGGCAAGTGAGGCTTTGTCCGCTATAGATAGCTTTATAGCGGTTACCGTGATCGCCCAGAAGCAGGTCGTATGTTAACTCGCCACTTGGAACTACCACATCTTCTGGCACTGGCTGATTCCAAATCACTAGTGCGCTGGTTGAGGACACGTCAGTGATCTGGTCAAATAGAAATTATAACAATATTAATAATTATTGGATTAAGTACAGTAGGTAGATATTTTTAAAACATATATAAGACTATTTATTACAAATTACGAAATAATAAAGATTTGTGTTGCTTTGATAACAAAGAAACGATATAAACGTTTATTCTTCAACTAAATTTTACATATTCCAATTAAATCATTTTACATAAATCTTTAAATAATATTCATATGTCATCGAAGATGACAAGTCCAAAAACAATCTTCTTTAACATAGATATTACGAAAGAGGTTAATTAAACATAATGCAATATAATCTCTTTACATCTCCCCCCCAAGGGAAGAAAATTTACGAATAAATTTTCTCTCAAGACTGTGTCTCTATTCTTTTTCTTCATATTCTGCTTCCATTACAGGTTTTGGAATAAGTTTCGTTATATGAAAAAAATTCGACTCCATTTTCTTGTGACCAGTATCGATTCTATATATAGTTTTTGAAATTTCTTCAATAATCTTAAATGGTCCAATTTTTATTTCTTCTAACTTTTTCCTATTTAGCTTGTTTCCATTTTCCACATACACCATATCTCCAACTTTAAACTCATGGTATTTTCTATTTTTATCAAAAAAAATCTTGTTGTAGTTATGTGATTTTATTGTGTTTTCTAGTGCAGTTTTTCTATCTTTGACCCAGTCATTTTGTGATTTTTTATGTTTCAATTCTTTTGGTAATATCGAAACATCTGTACCATACAAAAGATAACTTGGTGAGAAACCAGTTACTGAGTGAATAGTTTCATTATATTTGTTTGCACATTCATGAGCTATTGTTGTCCATGTTCTCTTATTCTTATCTTCATTTATTTTGCATCTGATTTTGTTTACCAACGTTTGATTCAGTCTTTCATTTAAGCCATTTGAAAATGCAGCATTTACTGCAGTAAACACCATAGGTATCTGTTTGTCGTTTAGGAAATCCTTGAATTCCTTCGAATTTATCCCTGGATATTGGTCAGTAAGAAGCATACCAATGTCCTCTGTATCTGCTATATTCCTGACTAATTTAACAAAATCATTTGCAGTCTGAGTTTTTGATGTCATAATAAATGCGTACCTGGTGAAGTGATCCACCAACAGATGTAAATATTTTTTTGTTGATCTTGATCCTCCAAGGCCTCCAATAGTATCTATAGAAATTATTTCAAATGGTTTTTTCGCCGGACCCAGATGCGACATAAATCCAAATTTATCCTGTCCTCTTGATTTATTTTTTATACAAATCTCACAGTTTTGACATACTTTTTTAATATTATTTGTTAGATTTCTAGAAATGTATAGCGTACTAATTGACTTCATCATCTGTTTTATTCCAATGTGACAAAGATCTTCATGTATATTTTTTATAAGTTTTTTACTGAATTCTTCTGAAAGTATAATTTTTTCTTTATTTCTGACTTTTTTGAAGTATACATTTTGTTTGTTTATCATTTTACTTTTATTCTTCTGTATTTCTTCATTTCTATTTTGATCTATTATAATATCTTCTAGATTAATCAAGTAACTTTGCAATCTGTTCTTCTATTTCTTTTTTATCTTCTATAGTACATCTGTAGGGCCTCTTACTGCAATATTTGTCTACTAATAAGTCTATTCTTGCTTCATATCCATTAACATTTCCAACGTCATATTTATTTTTTGCAAAAACTGATTCATATTTATCAATTAATGTGTTTATTTGAGATTTCTGATATTCATCTAAATGATTTATTTTTATTTCAAAATCTTCTTCTTTTACATGTTCGTTAAAGTTAATCATGTATTCTTTTGTACGCTTGCTTTCTATATTTGTTGAAATTTGTTCGATCTTATTTTCCTTTTTCTGAGTAACTTTTAGGTCTTCATTTTGTATTAGTTTAAATTTTTTAATCATGTCTAATCCAATCAAGAAATCATATTTAAAATCTTGTTCATCCATAATGTAAACATCAATGTATTCTTCTATTTCAAAGATTTTAATTTTTAAATTTGTCAAACCACTTGCCTTCTTGACACCATTAATTGTCACCAAACTTGCTTCATTCAAACTGTTCCCTTTGCCTTTTAATTTTAATAACTTTGAATTAATTAAAGAAACATTTGAACCTGAATCATATACACCATTTATTTCATTTTTTTCATTCAAGAGAAGTTTGACATTTATTAATGGTGTCACTATTAGTTTTTTTGGTTCGTTTCATGTAACCCTGCTTCTATTACCGAATTGTTAACATGTTTAATGTATCTTTCTCTCGTTTTTTCATCTTCTTTTGGTTTAAACCAGCATTTAGATTCAGGGTGATAGCGAGTACCTTTGTTTAACTTTTCACAAATTTTACATGGGTTACGTTCTTCATTTTTATTATTATTTATAGGATATCCATATTTCCTGTAGACCGAATAACTCTTTTTATTAACCATATGTTCATACTTGCTTAACTCATTAAACAAACCCACTGTATCTTTCAATGTCTCTCTGTCAATCTTGCTGAGTATGAATTCGGGCAAACCAGCCGCAACAAGATCTACAAGGGTACCCATATCAATAGATTTTCTCATATCCAGTAAAAGTTTTTCTTTCTTTATAGCATAATCCATTAATGATCCATCTTTGTATTTAAATAATAGTGCGTAGGTAACATGGTTCCATCCTTTATTTGTAAATGATTCACAAAAATTATTTTTCCATATTGACCATTCCGTGTTCATGGTAAATTTTATTATCATAGAACTGTACCATTCTACACAACTTTTATCCATAAACAATCTTAGTATTTCAATTTTTTTCTCATCTTCCGTCACATCAAAACGTAAACATTCTTTTTCAAAAATGCTCATCCATTGATTCGCATTCGAATTTTTGCTTGTAAATTTTTCGATTACAAACTTCTCCGCAATCTGTTTTAAGGTCTGCTGCCTAGTTTCTTGTGTATTTTTAACTAACTTTTCTAATATTTTTTTCAATGTAACTGTTTCTTTATTATGGGCAGCAGTTTGTTCTTGATTAACTTGCTCCAAATATTGATCTCCAAATTGTACATTACCATCTTCATCTATATATGTTTCTTTGAGTTCTTTTGTCATTGTTATCCAAACCTTTCGTGTTTGATATCTTTTCTTTAGACTATTTTTCACCTTGGTATAAGCAGCTGTCTTTATCAGCTCTTTATGAAGACCAGCAGATTGGCATTCTTCTGGTATAGCGTATACCTTATTCTCACTCGTGGCTATGGAGGTTATACAGGAGACGTTTGATTTTCCATCGCTTCCTGGTAATATTGCGAAGTCAAAACGAAGTTTTTCCATTATTGTATGTGTATTTATTTCATATAAACAAAAATGTCGTTTTATAAGACTATTTATTACAAATTACGAAATAATAAAGATTTGTGTTGCTTTGATAACAAAGAAACGATATAAACGTTTATTCTTCAACTAAATTTTACATATTCCAATTAAATCATTTTACATAAATCTTTAAATAATATTCATATGTCATCGAAGATGACAAGTCCAAAAACAATCTTCTTTAACATAGATATTACGAAAGAGGTTAATTAAACATAATGCAATATAATCTCTTTACACATATATAACATGAACTGTATGGTAAGATATATAATTACCTGTGGTGTGCGCCTAGCGGTATACATATCGAGTACAGCTTGAGCATCGGTGTCGTCTTCGGCCTCGCCATCGCCCTGCACAGAGGCTGCAGCTGAAGAGCCATCGCCTTGCACTGAAGCTTCAGCAGACGATGCCTCGCCTTCCTCCGACCAGGCACCAGACGAAGTGGTACCACCACTGCCGGCACATCCAGCGTTGCTGGCGCCGCTGCTAGGCCCACTGCTGGGCACGCTGTTAGGCACGCTGTTAGGCAGACTGCCCCCACTGCTGGCACCACTGCCGC
Organism: Subacronicta megacephala; assembly: GCA_958496365.1. Classification (NCBI taxonomy): domain Eukaryota; kingdom Metazoa; phylum Arthropoda; class Insecta; order Lepidoptera; family Noctuidae; genus Subacronicta; species Subacronicta megacephala. The sequence continues at coordinate 11,960,367 of OY292515.1, forward strand.
CACTGCTCGCGCCGCTGCTGCTGCCAGCGCGACCATTTACTTCCTTTCGTGGCGATAGTGACGGCGTGCTTGCACCGGAGTTTGGATCTGTATTCAAGATAAAAATATATGTCACCCCTCACTAGATTGTCTCAGTAAAAATGTATCAATTGATGGCTGAATTGAACACTTAATTTGATATGGGGAAACATACTTTTTTCTATTACTGCATTAGCCAAATATGTTCTAATGCTACTTATCTGTAAAAACTTACCAATGCCATTATTCCTGTTATTATGTTTTCGCTCTAACTTCTGTTTTAATTTTGAGTACTGTCTTTGAGTCCTCTCATCCTTCTGGTAGACAGCTGGTGGGGGCGGGGAATGCTGCATGTGGTGTGGAACATGGTGAAAATGTGGTGGGTACCCTGTACTGTAATAATGTTGTGGACCCCCTGTACCATTAGTCGGAGCCTGAAATAATAAAAATACTTTTAATACCCACTACCCATAAAGGATAATGTAAAACCTAAGACTGTAAATAAAGAAATGTTAGTCATTTTTAGTAATATTATTAGTTGTTGCCCATAGATTCCCTGTCCCAAAAGGATTTACTTACTATAATTTAATTTATGATGTACCATACAAAAATAAAACATGTACTGGATTTTAAGGAAGACTTCCAGCAACACAACTGTGAAACTGAACCCAAGTTTGTGCAGTACATTTTGCAGGATGCATATAAAAAGATACTTATAAAGATTGCTTTGGCTTCTGTTGCCTTTATGCAGACATTTTTTTTGTATGTAAATACAAATATCAGTGGTTTCAAATTTATTATATATGAGTATGATCTAAATCAGACAAAACTCTAAGCACATTCTGCAGCTAGGGGGTCATTGTTTAAAAAGAACATAGATACTACAAAAAAACAAGCAATTATTCTTTATATATTATGGATTTATTCACCTAGCAAAACAAGTAAACAAATACTGATACAGAATACAAGAAAGTTTGATTCAGGTTTGGTGAACACCTGTTTAATAGTCCTTGTTGGCTCACAACTTAATTATTCTGTTCCATATGGTTACCGGTCATATACCTACAGATTATTATTATAATGGTACCTATCAATAAACTGAGCTGGCTCTTTGAATACAGCATCAATGTATAAAAATCATTATCAAACTGATATTTTTTTGTTTTGAGCAGGTTTTTATAACAGTAAGATTACACCCTAATATTTTTTTGCTTGACAGCAAAAGCACCCTACCAATTTGCTGTAGTGTAAATAAAGCAATATTGTACCTATATTAAATTATATGTACTTGTAAAATATTTTTTATTTTTGTATTGAACTTGTATAATTCATTAAAATTATAAAGGAAATTTGGGGCCCTGTAATTTGAATTTTAGTAATAAATAAATACTATGTTCCAAACTTTATCTATAGGTTTATGATGCATACAAATGCTATCATAAAATAAATGAACTGTGATTTATGTAAGCAAACAAACTTCAATGGTTATGGTTGTATTATTTTTTATTACACCTGGAGTGCAAATAAAACTACCAGCTTTGATATCAAATGCACATATTTTATCCGAGGTATATTTTTAATGCAAACATATTGTTATACAATCAAATATGACAATACCAATAACAACAAAAGATTTGGACCAAATTAACCTATTGGGTATGTTGAATGTTGTTATATGTACTTAAACATATTGTGGGAAAAGTTCAATCAAAATAATTAAAATTTTAATATCATTGGATTAACATTTACCTACCAATTATGTTAGTCTAGTTAAACTGACCTGCATGTTTCCATCTGATTGAGAACTATTTGCTTTATTCCGATTAGAATCACTCATTTTTCTTAGAACATTTGCAACGTTAAAATTGTGATTTCAATTGTGAATGTGAATTCAGTCAGTACACGTCACTGCCACTGCCACGTACTACCTATCGCCGACTGTTTTCTTGATAACACTCGACTACTCGGTGAACGCGACTGTATAACGTCGCCACGATTAGATTATGACTGAATACCGGTAAGTTTATTTAATCACCTACTCACTGAAAACAGCCGGTTAAATCGACACGCCTGTGCAAAAATTTAAAAGCGAAATGTCTATAAGCGGTTGAATTTACACGCGAAACAATCGATGTATCAGCGGCAATGTTTACACAGAAGGTTCACGTAAATTTGTTCATTGTTCACAGTTTACATCACGAAACTATAATTTTATATGACAATATTGTAAGTAATAAAGCTCTTTTAAGAGTAACGGTCAGAAAAATTGTTATTTATATAAGCAGCAAGGTAAAAATAATAATAATGTTATTTGTCAACTTAAAAGGTCAATGAACTCGTCGTGTTAATGAAATAAGTAAAAAATATTCAATGAAATTCAATCAATGAATGAATTTTGTCTGTTAGGTTGACAAATTTGACGTTGACACTGTTGACAGTTGCATAATTTCATTGCGTTTACAAAGTAACCATTGAGCAAGCTGAAATAAATGCATTTTATTTTATTTATTTAATATATTTTTTATGTGCTTTTGTACTGAAACGATAAATTAGTAATAACAACATAAACTCAAACCTACTATTAAAGAAATAAAAAAAAAAATAAACCAAAATTCGCTTGCAATATAAAAAAAAAGAATCTCTCATGTCGCCAGTTCCTCTTGATATCTTAAACATCGATTACCACGTTTGCGTTGATTAATCGTTACGTACCGTCGATCGATGTCGATCCTGTGAATCTGATAACATCCTAAGAATGTAACCTGTCCCCCCGTTATAGTATTATTTTATTTTATTTTATACCTTAACCATACGTCGCACGGCTCCGCGTATTTTTTTAAATCTTCCACCTTTTTTGCGGACAGAAAACACTTATTGATCAAGATCGAGAGAGAGATAGGATAAATAGAATCTCATACTCCCTTGCCTTTCTTATAGTTTATTCTAGATATTTTTATTTAGACCTGCCGAAATAATTTTAAATTTGAGGAAACGAGCCCTACCGTGGTTCAAGTCTAGGTAAATGTAGGGTAGGACGCCCACCAGCCGGGTGGAGAGACGACTTCCGGAAAGTAGCTGCAGAAGCAGTTGGCAGTGACTGAATGATGAAAAGCAAAGATCAGGTTTGGGTCCAAAAGTGAATTAAAATAGGATGAGGATTTTGAAATATCTAGATACCTACGAATTAGGTTGATTATGTTACGATAGTGTGTTTAGGTACTTTTATGTTACAAATTTATTATTGTAGGTATATTTGTTTGGTTTCCAAAAAATAAATAAATAAGTAATTTAATACCTTGTGGCTCAATTTAAGTTAGCAAAAAAATCGCAGAAAAATTAAAAATATGTAGGTATAGGCCGTCAAATGAAGATAATACCTAATATAAAGATTGGCAGTAAGCCCAAACATAATTATTTTGGCTCGATAGCGAGTGATATTTAAACGAAATCACCTGGCACCTTTATTTTAGACGTAAATAGCATAAAATAAAGTGATACAAATAGGTAGGCATAGGCACTTAATTTATTATTAGCAACTATAATAGCAAGCTGAATGAATGTAAAAATATTATTAGCTTAGGCGGCCTTGATGGGGCACTGAACTGAGCATGGTATGTGGATGTGGACAATACGACGGGTCGACGCGTGATGACGATGTTCTTGTTCCATGTAATCTTAGATTCTTTTTATACCTACCACGTTCTAAGTGAAATAGAAATCACAAATGGAAGGGTACCAAATTGAATTTCATAAAACACATGAGAACTTTCTTTGAATTTTAAGCATTCATAAAATCCACAAAGCTTAATAATATAGGTACCTATTCTCAAATAGAAAAGTAAGAAATTAAAAATACATGTTTTTGCTAACATACCATTACGCCTTTATTCCCCGAAGGGTTAGGCAGAGGTGTACTAATGTACACCCACATTTCGCCGGTATGTTTTAGGTCCCATGTAATAGGGGGCGAGCCTATTGCCATTAACCGGGCAGAAATCCAGACTCCGAGCTGCTACTGGGAATTTCATAGAAACACCCAATAACACTTTGCTCGACCTTGGAATCGAACCCAGGACCTCTAACGTAGCAGTCGCGCTTGGGACCACTAGACTAACGAGGCAGTCATGTTTTTGCTAAATAAGTACCAAAGTATACTATGTAGGTAGGTACTTATAACCTATTCTAAAGTTTAATTAGTTTTTAGCCCTGGTTCCATCTGGTTGAGTAAGTATTATTACCTGATGTCCTAAGATACAGCCTCGGCTTAGTTTCTCAGCTCGGATCAGTCTCCCACAAATTATTTTATTTTGTAGCTAAACACTGATGTAAGTTTTTGTATTTGTGGAAATGAAATAAATACTCTTTATTATTATTACGTAGGTGAAAAAAAAACTGTACCTGTTACAAAATTTCTAAATACTTATAGTTATTTTTCGAAGTCGAATTAGTCGAAGAAACTTTTGCATCGGAATTTTAGATTCCTTAGCCTAGAACGATTTGTTCTAGTTCTTGGCTCATCAAGGCTAAGAAATAGCTACAACTACACACTACAACTGAGGTATGAACATGACACAGTTGCAATTTGTCAGTAATTGGCTAGTAGACGTGGAGGTGAAACTATCAGACTGATAACAAGTTTATTAGATAATAAGAACCAATGACTGCATCATAGAATTACAGTTTGTTTGAAATAGCTACGCGTCAAAGTTGTCTGCAAGTGGGTTTACGGAGCTAGATTTTGACATGACTCCGTGTAAAGACATAGTATATATTTTAGCCTAGCATAGCCTGTCTCCCAAAATCCTTTGCAAAGCGGTTGTCAGTAAAGAGGATATAGAGAGACTAATGACCCAATTTACATGTTACTAGGATCTATTTGTATAGGTAACGATCACAGGGCTTATTACAGTTCCTGTCATAACATGGAGGCTGAAATTCGTCTACTAATAAAATCTCGCATATTCGAATAGAGCGTCCGGTACCTAGCTAAAAACACCAGTTAAATACCCATCAAACAAAAATTATAAAGCTGTCTTAACGTGAAAAAAAAACGCAATGACTATTTGAATATAAGCTATGCAAAGAGGCAGCAACATTATATGAACAAATAAAAAAAACGTAGACTGGCGTACATAAACCTAGACATCAAGCTATACAAATCCAATATAGGCTGGTCTCAATATTGGTATGGCATTGTACGGAAATTAATTACAATGCGAGGCTAGCTTGTAGTGGTTGCGTATAGCCTGATTTGTACGTATCAAATCTTTTCATTGACACTGATTTTATTTCGCGGTATATTAGTCCTATTTACACATGTCATGTGTAGAGGAATAAGGATTAATCAGGTCTGAATAGGGGCTATTTAGACCTTAACAAAGTAAGGATGTAATAAATAAAGGAAATGTGATTAGCTCTATCCGGGATCACACTAATTAGATTTTCTGTAGCCACGGACTGGTTCTGACACGGACTTGGCACAAAAATAAAGATTCTCATCTCATCTTTATTTTTGTGCCCTATACGATCTTGGACATATTTACTATGATGCATTTTTCTAAAGCCATACTTATTAGGCAATATTTAAAACAAATGCTTTTGGTAAGATTCTCTTTGGCTATGCTAGCTATCTACGAGTACTCTATTTATTACTAAGTTTCTATGCAATTATTTTACAAGAAACAAATATTTAGAAACCTTTAAAATTAAAATAAATAATTTTAGCTGTAACTGTGCTTCATCCGATTCATTAATTTATATGAGGTTAAATGAATTCATTTCGTTCAATAATGTACACATTCAAAAGCAAAAAATTGCACTAAGCCCTAAAGTTAGTAATACCAATCAGATGACATGAAAGCGTTCAAAGACAATACAAGGTACTTACGTAATGGTGTGGCGGTTGGTGGTGTGGCGGTGGTTGGTGGTGCGGTGGTTGATGGTGCGGCGGCTGGTGGTGCGCCGCGTGGTGCGGGTGCGACTGCGCGTGCACCAGGTAGTGCCGCATGTTCTCGTCCAGCACCGGCGGCATCATAGGCGGCATCATCGTGCCCGACGGCACTACAGGCATGCCACCTGGAAAAATAATTTATTGAACTTTACTAAAGGGTTATTTCAAAACTGCATAATTTGGATAAGTAGACGCCCAACCGCCTGAACGTCTTTTTCCCTTGCATAATATCCATTTGCATCCTTTCTGGTCATCCTCTTCACTCCCACGCATAACATATCCACGAAAAGAAATCTACTTTCAAGCGGCAAAAACTCGGGAGTCAAATGTTGTTCATTTATTTCCCCATTGCTTTGCACAACTGAATTCAAATACTATCGATACGCCATCTAGCGATCATGCTCCCGCGGCCTCAAACTGGACAGACCGTCGCAGAAAATAAATGGATTTATGTATAATCTTTGAAATCAGGCGTCTAATGTCACCGTTGTCTATTCAGTATTAAATATCGCCGTCATTTTATGTAATGCGAAAAAAAATATAGTCATAAACCCCATTAATATCATATTCTACGAATGGATAGTTTACTGGACTGAGCGTTTTCACGCTCAGTCCAGTAAACTATCCAGTAGGCTTATTAATTCATTTAAATCGAAGGATATTAAGGTTATTCATCAACACTATATAAGGATTGTATAGTTGAATGATTTGGAAGCCTTTCGATTTAAATAAGTACATTTAAATTTAATCAGTGACCTTTGAGTGAATAAGAATTTAATGACTAATTAATTCCGGATAAGATTATCAAGTCAAAAAGTAATGCGATATCCTAACACAAATAGACTGACTTTCAGTTTATTATATAAGTAGGTATACACTTAATTTTGTTTGATGTTTACATAACATTCTCGATTAGATAAATGATAATTTAAATAGTTAATGGCTGGGCATGATTATGTTCATACATATTTATAATTACTAGTGTAAACACAGCTGATTATATTTGTTAGGTGCTCGCATCGCGTGCTTCTCGGGAGGCGAGCCGGTGCCACGTCACGGGTGAGTTCATTTCGCTTTATTTTGACATCGAAACCCGCCGCCGCCGCCCGTTCCGGCCCGTAGTTTTGCGGTAATGAATGAACGTGTTTTGGGCATTCGTAGAAAACCTCGTCATCCTTTGTCGGATCATCCGCTTCGGTAAGAACAGCTTGCGGCGGAAACGTGCCGTATAAAACTGTTGAGACCGATCGCAGTGTCGATGCAACGCGACCGCAGTGTTTAGCAATGCCGTGCTGCCGTGCACTAGGAATCCCACGAGAGCCTTGAAGCTCTTTGTTTCGACTCGCGGTATAGAAGGGTTTTTTCCCAGTTTTAATTCGCTACGGTTACTTAACTTTCTGACACAACCACTAATTGAATGTGGTTTGCCGAGCTGCTATTTTTAGCCAACCCTAATTACTGTTTCAGAGAGCAAAATTATACTAGTCAACAAATTCCGAAAACGTACCATTGTTTCCATATTTGACGAAATAATGAGGTTATGGTAAGTTGTTTATTGCTCTTACTGAGTGCTTGAGTTCTAGCAAATTATACTTCTCAGTCATTATTTGTGCACAAACGCAATCATTTTGATCAACATCAAAATATCATTGATTTGGAATCAACAGAGAACTATTGAAATTGGTTTTTCACTATCCGTCCGTCACTCGCATCCCAAAGAACTTTTGAGACAAAAGGTAGCCTACGTCTTGTCTCAGAATGCAATCTATCTTCTTACCATATTTTATCGATATCTGTTCAGCACTTTAGGCGACAAAACGGGACTAACAAACAGACATACTTATTGAATTCAACAAGAGATCACCCTTCGTAAAAATTGTAACCGATAATCTTTCGTCTTTGGGAAATACATGCAGGAAATCCTCTGTTTGTAAGGCCTTTAGCAATTCAATACTTATGCCGTTTAATTCTCAGCCTCCCCTTATTAAGACAAACAAAAATTATTGGGTGGGAAAGAGTTCCAGGAAAAAATCTTTTAATGAAAACCCTTACCTTTAGGTAGGTATATGTACACAATACCACATAGTTTCTAGTTATATTTACTAACCGGTATTTATCTTGATAATAAACTATACAATAAAGTTTGCATTCCTTATGTAAAAGTATTTAGTTCACTACAATAAAATATGATTAGCAACAATAAAAGTCACGGTTGACTTTAAATTACCTACCTGAATGTATAAAATTTCCCTATAAGAAAATACCTAGGTAAATACCAAGTTTTTATTTGTATAAGTGTGGTTTTTACAACATACTTAGGTATATTTTATATCATTAATAAGTTGAGTCAATAAGAGATAAAGGTGATTTTGTGACTGACACACGCAGAAGAGAAAAAAATTCTCTCCTCCGTGGTGTTTACTATGAGAGGACTAATATTTTAACTTACGGGGAAACCAACAATTAATGAAAGGGTGGACTCACCATATTCAGGGAGCACTGTGCACATATGCGCGTGCTGGGGGTGTTGCGAGGGGTGCGGACACATCTCCTGCGGCACGTAGTATTGTTCAGGAGGGTAGTACTCGCCGTAGTAGCCGTCCCCGGGGCCGCCGCCGCCCCCGCCTCCCTCCGCGACGCCCACGCCCACCATGGTGGATCCTAGCACAGCATGGCACGCTGGCGCCCGCGCCGCATCCGACACACAACGATCTGGAACAACGAAACAATTTTCAATACTAAAGCTCCAACTTTCAACCTGTTAATGTCAATCGTAATCAAATTCAAATTTATTTAATATTTGATTTATTTATTCATAAAGTGAATGTCAGAAGACGCCTAGAAAGACATACACCGACCTTATGTATGAATGACGCCCTTTAAAAAAGTCGGGTACTCGCAACCGTCGCGTGTGTGTGACAAGATGTAACGTGACCAAAGCAAAAGAAGTATGCAAGAATATGCAAATGGCGTTCTGTAGTTTCTGCCTACCACTATGAGAGAAAGCGTAAAAGTATGTATTCAAAATAAAGCAACCGAACCTGAGGTTTTTAGTGACCTCCTTGATGAAGAGATGTTCCGAAGAATTATCGGTTATGTCGCTGTTTACCTACCAATAATACCAAAACCTACGTCTATGAAGAAATACTCAGATAAGACGAAACTGGAATCGTGACCCGTAAATGGCAGTAGGATCGCCTTTTATCTCGGGACCTATTAAATTGTCGAGGCATACTTGAATGTACGCACGGCTCACATCAAGCTATACGTAAATCTAGTATAGGCTGGCCTTAAATTTAACGGAAAGCCTTTACAATAGGAGATCAGTCTAAACTGGATTTGTATTGCTTGATGTGTAGCTGTGTCTACGAAAATCTTATACCCGTGAATATGCGTGGTGATTAATTATGTTATGTCTGTCAAAGTTTTTGTCCTCTATAGCCTTATTAAAGTTCCGTACCCGAACGAACCGTTACAATTTGTTCGTTCACCCGATGTCATCGTCGTCACGCTTTTTTACCCTAATGGGTGAGCAGAAGTCCAAGCGGTACTTAAATAGGGCGCATCGATATTATTCGCACTTAGAACCATTAAAATTGCCTCATTATTCTAGTAGTCCTAAACGCGACTGCTACCTACGCTAAAGGTTCGATTTCTAGATTGAGCAGTATTATTGGGTTTTTTAAATTCTCAGTAGCATCTCGGAACTTAGATATTATGTGCCCAGTGAATGGGAATAGACATAGAGTCGCCCCCGAATTGTGGATGTGCATTATTATACCTCTGCCTATAAAATATTTCAGCAGGAGTGATCGTCAATAAAGAGGCCTTAATGCATCTAATTTTAACCTAAGGCCTAATTATTGTTCATGTTAAAGTTTCTTTTTCTATTTCTCTCTCACTCTCTCTACATTACAATACTCACGCTGATCGAGTGATATTTAAAAGAAAATTGTCAAAAGTTGTCCGTCATAAAACGATCAAAACTTATAGGTACTTATTTCCTTATACGAGTAAGTAAGCAAGATTCTAAAATATCCCAAAGTTGCGTCATGATTTTTAATGTTGATTTTGTCTAGTGGATGCATTAGTGCGGTGAGTTGCACAAGCACAAGGCACATCGTAACGATATCGACACATCCGTGTGAGCACGTCGTGACCGTATTTGCCTTTTAAATGGGGTGCTGTCATGGCACCTCACGAGTTCTGCGTGGATGAGCTCGCAATCTGTGTCAGTGATTGTGGCATGAGCGGAGCTCCTTGAAACCGACTCGTGCCTACTTACTCGTTTAAAAAAAATGTTTAAAAACTGCGCGCCTAAATTATTGTAACCTTTGGATTCTTAGACTGCCTCGTTAGTCTAGTGGTCCCAAGCGCGACTGCTACGCTAGAGGTCCTGGGTTCGATTCCCAGGTCGAGCAAAGTGTTATTGGGTTTTTCTATGAAATTCCTAGTAGCAGCTCGGAGTCTGGATTTGTGGCAATAGGCTCGCCCCCTATTACATGGGATTTAAACATACCGGCGAAATGTGGGCGTACATTAATACACCTCCGCCGAACCCTTCGGGGAATACAGGCGTGATGGTATGTTATGTTATGTTATGTTGGATTCTAGTAATCTATAAGATCCTTGGTGTTGTTATATTTAACTAATCACATCAGCAGGTAAAAAAAACGTAATAACGTTTCGACGTTTATTGCTTTGTTCCCAAAAAAAAAAATACCAATTGTATATAAGGTACATATACAATTGGTATTCACTTGGGTGTACATGCTCTTAGTTTGTTTTTCCATTTACATGTTGTACCTACATTTCAATCTTAACAGCGCCATCAAAGAAGAAGATTTATCGGTTGGTACATGGTTACATGATTACGTACCCACCTGCCTGCTTTATAATGATTAATAGTACACTTAATCAACATAAACAAAACGAATAACTGTAAATTCTTGATAATTATTTTTGCACACAAATATTCACATTCACAAATACGCGCATTTCACAGTCCCACAAACATAATAAAGTAACTTGATCCTTTTAATTATTTGTTTGACTAATTTATTGTTGAGCTTTTTGTGTTAATGCATGAATGAATCGTCGACTGCGGTCTTTACCGAGTATATGCGCGTGAGTCACAGAATCAACAATACGTATATCCACACTGTAGTCAGTCATTCATGTGCGTGAAGAGGCACACTGGTCTGTCGGCCCACTGTGCACTTTAAAAACGTTACAATATAATATGTATTATTAATATTATTATAGGTAAAGCGATGTGTAACTCACAAACAATGTGTCATTGCTACGGAGTTATAAATAAATAAATCGTCAATGGTTTATTAATTAGGAAAGAACGTTGCAATGTTATTACTTCATTGTTGCAGTTCAGTTCAATCACCCATACATTTTTTTTTATTTGCACCGTAAACAAAGGCGCCTTGTAGCTTGGCTACACGAGATAAGAGAAAAGCTCTTCAAAGCCCAGGTCTTGTGGTGGCCGAGATCCCACGGTGACACAATCAATGGGATGGAGTTCAATTCAGCAAACATAATTGACTGTCAAAAACTCAAACAATATCTACATAAACGCAACTAACTTCCTCTGCTAAAATCTATCGATCTACCTGCAACAAATGAGACTCGATACGGAATTCATAATTTAACGATATCGCCGTAGTAAGTACTCGTATATCGACGATATCAACGGTGAAGGAAGATATCGTGAAAAAACCTGCATGAGAAAAAAACAACACTGAAAGGTGTAATCATTATCATGCTAATATATTTTTTGCAATCAAATGTCATACACATACTTAATATTACCGAGTTAATAAGCTTATAATAAAGTATAAGGAAAATTACTGAGCATACGACATGACTTGTACATACATCATTAATGTCTCACGCTAATTATGAGTACCTAGGTAACTACTTAAGTAGGTTCAATTAATTATTAAACCATATTTATCTGTTGCTATCGTAAATAATCAACTATTTGATGCATTTATTACTAGCTATCAAACTCCTTACACCATAAGCTGTTGTCTATGGTTTCACTCACATCCCAAAGGACTTTTTGTGATAAAAGGTAGCCTATATCCTTCTCCAAGGTCCAATGTATCTTTATACTAAAATTCATCAAAATTGGTTCAGGGGCTAAGGCGTGAAAAGATAACAAACGGAAAGAAAGAGAGAAGAGAAAGACGTTCGCATTAATTGAATCTATGGATAAAAATAAAATAAACTTTAATATCTTTTCATTTCTTTACGGAAGATCAAAAGAGAATCGATGACTTCATTTCAGTTTTAATCCTATTAAACTTTATAAACCGTGCCAAAAGGAAGTTTATGGATCAATTAATTTAACATTTAATCGTAAGAAAAGTCTTGAGCACCAAACTTTTTTTGCTATAATAATGGCGTTTTTCTCCATTACTTATTCACAGCTGTTAGAGAAAAGATTAAAGGACTTCCCTCTGGCTATAACTGCGGATACGGATGATTAATTGATAACAAACATTTTATTTCTTATCGCCAGTAACGACACGACATGCAACTCAACTGCTATTTATGTCTATTTGATAAGTGTGTAATAGAAACCTTTGCGTTTCCGTTGGGCAATTACATGCTACATAACTTTATACTACTGGAGCAAATACTCAATATTTATGAGCACCGAGACTTCAGCCTGATTGTTCACTATTACAATAACCGTTTATATTTTATTGTAAGCGATATTTACCGAGGTGTACGTCCCTAACAGGAAATGTCAAATAAAGTTCATCAGTTTGTTATTTCTTTTTCAATGCCGAAACCACACCGAAACTCTGAATGTGAGTTTTGGGTTTGTAAAGGTTGAACAGATTAGAATGATAAGCATACCTAAATGTTTTTTGATAAGGGACGACAGGGTCCCCGAGACTTGTGTTAGATTCTATATCTTCGATGACAATGGACAACAAAGAAGCAACAGTTGGTTATTTTTAGAACAATGCCCTCTCCGATATTCCGTATAATTATCCATCTTCACTTAGTGTCGAATGTGGCATTGACGTCAGGGGCAAAATATCTTATACTAATATAACCAAAACACGTTTATTAAGTGTAGATTGTTTTACTAGTATAATTTAGCACTAATTACTTATTCAGCGTGCATACATTTCGACTTGGCACTGTCAAATTAATTAATTAGTGAATTGATTTGACGCATTTTAATTTTCAATGACTCATACACTAGCTAGCCGATAGATATACACTCGTATATGCTTAATAAGCTGTAGCACGCGGTTTCACTTGTATTCCAAAAGACTTTTTGAGATTAAAGGTAGCCTTCTTATGTCCTTCTTCAAGGTCTTAAATAGTTGTATACCAAAATTCATCAAAATTGGTTCAGTGGTATAGCCGTGAAAACGTAAAAAATAAACAGACAGACAAAGTTACTTTCACATTATATTGTTTGGATTTCAGAACAAGAGAAGAGCAACATCAACATCAACAGAAGAGCGTTAGCTTCGCTAAAATTCCACAGCCATCCTTGAATCTAAATAATAAAAAAACATTCCGATGAACTGTAAACTCCATTTTGAAGTCGGTTAAAATTTAAAAAAGTGTTTTAGGTAGTACCACCGTTTGGATTTTCTACGACCTAATAAAATTGCTAGTTTTATGCGAAAATGATAAATATATAAGTAACAAGACTACATATTTTGCTGTGTAGCCATAAGTGAAAAGGTAAATCCCCGGACTAAAATGATACTTGATAGCTAGAGCTAGAATACGCTGATAGCACTTTTTTTGCTTAGTGGATACATACATATACAAGTAACAGGACTACATATTTTGCTGTGTAGACACAAGTGAAAAGGTAAATCCCCGGACTTAAATGATACTTGATAGCTTAGAGCTGATAGCACTTTTTTTGCTTAGTGGATATTCTAATTAGATAGCATATAGGCAGTGTGTCTGATTGTACCTCTCTTATTCGGATTTCAGTGCTGGGTGTCTTAACTCGTATCCATTGACAATAAATAGTTTCTATTTCACACATGGCAAGGTGAGATGTGCATGTGCAAACGTACGCACCGCTTCACGTCGAGCTAATAATCCAGTTTACGCTGGCTTCTTAGTGTATGGAAAACCTATACAATGCGAGGTCAGCTAAAGCTGAATTTCTATAGGTTGACTGTAGCTGTAGCCGTGTGTATATTTTTTTTCTAGAGAAGCACTTATGTAGAGAAGTACATTCTGCGATTTTTATAGAACTCTCTTTATTATCCTTAATTGCATAAGAATCGTCTATCTCCTTTTTGTTCTTTGAAACCTGACTAGACAATTTCTTCGAGGGAATCTTTTATTTCCACTTTGCATCCGAGTAACATAATTCTTCAGGTTCAGATTTATTTTGAATACTTATACGTTGTTTTTCGGCTCTCACTCACCTTCTTCATACTCGGCAAACCAATGAAGAATAAATTTTATTGAACCAGTACACCCGGAAGCGCAGCTGTTAATGGATCGTTTGCTCCATCGAGTCAGCCTTGGCTCGAATCGCGACGAAACCACATATGCATTCTTAACTAATTCGATTTGATTACAATTCGCAGCCAAATAGTACAGTTGACTAGCTGCTAACCTTGGGTCTTGCACACATGAATATTATAACGATACTGTTCTTAGAAGCAGACTTCCTCGGCAGCCATGCCAGCTGCGCATGCGGCTGGAAAAACAACTGACTCATAAATGCCCATAAAGCAGTTTGTCAGTAAAAATAACGTAAAATATTGAACAAAAGTAAACCTAACAAAACGTAAATAAGATGAAATATTCAATGCAAACATCACAAGTTAGCCTAAAGGTGCAATTTGGAAAGCAGTTTTTTTAATTCTAAAGTGTAAATGGGGTTATTTATACCTACAATAAATGCAAATTACACCCTTTGGATCTAAAAGACCGAAGCAAAATGTATGCATTCCGCGGCTAAACAATATATAAATGTACAACTTCAATGTACAAAATCCCACAGTTCTCATTTTGAACAAAATCCCCAGTAGATCAACAACATTATTCGTAAACAAACAAACAAGTAAGTACGTCGCAGCAGACAATTTCCGTCCCCCTGAATTCTCAAGTCGTCCATCTATTGCTCTCGATCTTGTTCAATTGAATAAATGCAGGGAGGCGATGGCGTGGCAATCGCTATTAACGCCGGATCCTACGTGCGTTGTTATGTAAATAGGGTCGTGCCGACAGATGAGCGGCTCGCCTCCTGAGGTGGTGCCAGGGTCACGGCCGACCATACGCGCGATGCCCTCAGCCCTCGCTCATTAATACGCGTCATAGCTTGTTATAATTACCTATTAGTGTAGTTTTGCACCTATTTATAGCAACACTACCAGTCGTATGTTATGTTAATTTTATCTATGATGATATGAAAGACACGTATGTTGGAGACGTCAGGTTCCATTGATTTCAAGTTAGCTCATGGCCAATTTGGCAAATACATTTTTATGATTTTCCTATCGGTGTGTGGGTAATTGAAACGAAGCGTAATCTCGCCGCTGACGCACGTGCACTCACGTCGACTATCGATCCAACAACAATTATAATTTACGATAAAAACCAGCCCCACTAAAGAACACAACAGAACAACAATCCGATTTTTCCTCTTAGCATGCCTACGATGAACATAAATTATATTATTATCTCTTCACTGCTCATATCTTGCGGTGGCAACTAATGTTTAATAGTTTATTAATTTGTGGTTTTCCGAGTATAGTACATATATTAATCAATAAATTAAATGTATTATGGTTACTTCGTTGAACGTGTGGTTATTGAATGCGGTAACATATAAAATAAAACATGATGATTAAATCCCACTAAATATCGCGGTACTACACTAGGTATGTACACTGAATATCGCGAGCTGTGCCAATATTTAAAAAAACTAATATTTTAAACTTATTGATATTCAGTTTATGTACGAATCGCTCGTATGACTCACAAAGGAATTGTATTCATTTTGTGTCAAATAACACTAAGTAGTGGACTGCCAATTACAATAACTCAGTATTAATTTTGCACCCATTAAAAACATTAAAACTGAAATACTTATATATAATTTACCAATACATAATATTATCTTCAGTGCCCTTTTTGTTTTTAGTGTAGAATTAGTTGTAAGCAGGATCCGTGTCGCTGTGCTAGAGCCGCGAAATGAACTTTGCACGTACAGACTATTAGGTAGGTAGTATGTGGTACCATTCCTAGGTCAGTGTACGAATGATACTATGACGTTTACGTTCTTTGTCTCTATGTATGTGTCACACACACTGTCCCCAAGTATTTTAAATGACTGTTGCAGAGGACGTCTAAAACATTTTTGTCATCAGAAGAAAAGGTGAATGAGGAAATCAATGAACTGCGGTGTTAGCTAACAATGATGAATGGTAGAAAAATATATGCGGCTGATCAAATAAATTTGGATCAAGGCAGCAGGATGCATTATGATGAATCAGGTAACAATTATGGTGACCAATTCAATGTTTACTTTTTGAGTTAAAGGACACATTAGTGCCTTACGATGAAGGTTTACATGAGGAGAATGGTATTTTCCTTTAGGTACGATGGGTCCAATTCATCTTATTCGCGATTGGTACAATTCGCGGTTGGTCTAATGTATTTTTGTCTCCAATCGCAAACATTTTAGCAAGTGTGGTGAGCAATATTCGTTGCTTTTGTATCTGAGAAGCATAATTACTCTGAAGAGGCCTTATATTGTATTATTAGTATATTAGCCTTATATTAGTATATCCATTTGTTCCAAAATGTATACCCAAACAGACCCTTATGACTATTAACCCTTATGACTATTAAAAAAAAAAACAAAACATCGAAAATTGTTGGTGATGACCGCTAAAAATTCTCAGCCGGGAATCCCAAATATTGTGTACTGCAAAAGGAAGAACCGAGTGCGTCTCGAACTGCAAACGGTAGAGACGTTCCGAGAATTAATTTACATAGCAAATGTTGGAGTGAGCCGGTAGCGAGAACTCGTTGTTATGATTGATCCACACTCGCACGCTACCCAACGATATACAATGTACAGTGTGAAGATCTCAACGTTTTACAATTTTATTATACGTTCAACAATCTCAGTTGTTAACGAACGAAAAAGTTCTGTAAACATTGTTCATGTTGCCAATTAAATACTTTGTGTAAAAAATCTACAATATCGTAGGGATGGGTCATACTACTCGTAACTAGATATTCTTGTTGACGCTTTGAGAGGAGATCCATAGTAGAACAAAAGTCGCCGACATAGCTGAAAGACTTGGCAACTGGCATTGTCGGGCAAGACACATACGGGCAGGGCACATAGCTCGCAGAACTGATGGCCGCTGGGGCAAAAAGTTTTTTAATTTCGGGTGGAGACCACACACTAGAAAACGCAGCGTTCAGGACGGGGAACCTGTGAAGGATGCAGATGGCATATATCGGTCCTTGTATAAATCTCATCATCAGCATCATCCACAGCCTGACTTCACCCAATACTGCGTATAGGCTTCCCTGAGTTTGTGCCATCCACCACGGTCCCGTGCCACTCTCATCTCAAGTACGCAATCACTGATCCTTTATTCGATCCATAGATTTTCCATTGTTTATGAAGCTGTCAAATTGAATATTGAATGCATACCTATCAATACTTGGTTAACTGCACAATTTCACTGCTAGCTAACAACTTTCTAAGAAATGTTCATGACATTGTAACGTTATTATTTGTTGTTTTTCATTTGTTATTAGTTGCTTTCAACAGACGGGGACTGTCTCATCAGGCTGTCACTTAGCGCCGTAAGGGGGCGTATTATACTCAGAACAAAAAGGTTTACCTTACGGAATGGGTAATTTTTCGCACAAGTGAGTGCCTTCGCGTCACACCGCCCACGCAGTGGTCTAGCCATCAGAAAGCTTTTAGATCTATTATTTTATTCATATATTGAAGTCCAAACAATAACAAGCTTTCGTCGAAATCCTTACCGTGTTATTCATGAAAATATAAAACTCCTACTCCTCTTAGAACTATAATGTGTTTTGCCTTGTTTTGACACGTGATATTTTGTGGCAGAGAATAGAAGATAAAACACATTATAGCAATAGAAAATTCGTTGGACGACTTGTTTTTATCAATACACGGTTAGACTATATTCAACTTAGATACTAACATATATTATATAACAATTAGGTATGTTTAATATTAAGAAACAATAAATTAGATACCTGTTGCTGACAAAACAGCCACGCAAGTAATATATAATATGCAATAATAACTACCTATATTATTTTAAGTAGGGAATGTTAAAATACAAGAGCCTATGCCGTCTTAAAAATATTGTTGTCCTCATCCGTTTCGCGAAACCAATCAATATAAGGTTAATAAGTTTAATAATTAATGCTTCCACTTTGATAAAAACGATTGCGGCATACAACATTCATAAACGCTACCTTAATGTCACGGTCTCAATGCATATCATCGCTTAAATTATACATCAGATCCTTCTTTAGTCATCTCATCATGTCATGAAGGTTGCGAGATTGTCTGACTTATCTTACGTCGACGATACTCCAATCACAATTAACACATTGCCATCGTAAGAATTACATAACATTGAAATGTGGACCTTACAGCAAAGTGTTGTGTTACGCACAGTTAGGCAGTATTTGACTACCTCTGACGATAATGAGAGTGCTGGTGGCGACGGATTAATTTTAGTTAACAGAACGCTGAAGCTAAATATGCTTAGAAGCTTGACTTAATATTTGTCAATAGTAGACAGTTATAGTGTCTGGTTAAAGGTGAAGCAGATGGAAATTCGTCGTGGCAAATGTCACGAATCCCACAGGCGTGTAGGGCTGCAAAAGCAGGCAAGAGAGCTAATTCCAGCTGCTGAGACCAGCTACTTTTAACCTGCAGTCAATTAAGGTTCTTTGGGGTCGACAACGCATCAGCAGCTCCTCTGGGGTTACAGGTGTCCGTGGGCGCGATGACTACGTACCACCAGGTGGCTCGTCCGCTCCTTTACCGAATTTACCAATCATAAAAATATTTATCCTTCCTTACATCTGAGGGCGAGTACATCTCATAGCGAAGGGCATCCAAAATTAACAAGAACCTACGTAATTACTATTTCAGTTTATATTTTTCTTTAAATCACTTATGCGCCTTTCTTTAATTGTAAGCACATCTCAGCTGAAATCAGAGTTCGATAAGCTGATCAGTTATATCTTATGGATGCCGTATTAATATCTGCCTATCTGCCAAAAAGGTCATTTGATCATTTCCATACTCTGATTCAGAAGGCAAATATCAAAGTTCATATCCGCGTATACTTTTTGTTGAAAATTTAATATTGTGTACCTGCTATATTGGAATTTGTTCTACCCACATTCACCCGGATAACAATCTTTAAGATCACTTTGACCTTTGCCAAATTGTGGGTGTATCTGCCTTTGATCTTATTATTTCGGAGTAGAACAAAAGTGGTGTTTGGAGGCTGTTATAGCTCCGCCACATACAAAAGCGGTCAGCGGGGCGCCCGCCCGCCCACCGCGCCCGGCGACAGAGTGCTGCGGCGGGCGGCGGCGGCGGCGGCGCCCACGCAGTGACGCAGTCCGCCCAAGCCATACAGCCTTTTTTCCATGAAAAATCTGTCAGATACCGACACCTACGTAAGTGAAAAAACAGCCAGTACATGATAAGTATTGGTATCTTTGTATCTTTTGAACTTTATCGTAAGTACCTATTAAACACAAGCAATCAACACACAACATATCAATGCTCCGGCCAACGCCCTTACAAGTCTAAATTATGGGAATATCGACATTTTGAAGTTTCCTATACACCAATTTTAAATAAACCCACTGAAGAAGTAAAGACATTTCTAAACGCAACTCATAAAGTTGTCTAGTTCGGAAAATCTGGCGTGTGTGCGCCATACTTAGTTTTATGAACTCATAACAAACATTTACAATCTAGCACACCACTCAACTTCACTATCAAAAACGCCGCATTTCATTGCAGCTTTAAATGAACTTTAATGTAGTACACACTGCATTACAATATAGTTGCGCCGACAAACGGCCGGGCGAGAAACTATATACCGGAAATGGAGTACACTTGAACTGTGGATGGCCTATTCCTGGATCGAGGCCAATGGTAGGCGACTAGTGCATTCCACGTCCCGCTAAGTAGAAAAATATTAATCAACCAGCTTGGCACCGACTATTCCAGTCATATGGGCTTTGGAATTCTGAAATTGCCATCGGGGGTAAATGCTGAATAAGCATCCATTGCATTCTAGCTCAAGAGATCTACTGCTGTGGGCACAGAATATCGCCAACGAAAGAAGATTGCGTTGATCACGGTTAATAGGGCAACAAGGGAGCGACAACTGGTATCTAAAAAATTTCAAACCTAACTGTCAACATTCGAGAAAAGTTTATTCATTCCAATTTCATTCATTCCGTACCATTTTATTTGGGTTTAATTAAGTTGTTAGTTTTAGATAATTTCAACTGGATCGGAACTATATTTTGACAATTTTTAACTGACTTTAGATATTTCAAAATGGAGACTATACGTTCGGCTATATTTACTCCGTCAATTGCGAACCAATTATGATTTTTTTGTTTGTTTTAAAAGGATATTTAAATAAGTGAAATAGCTTTCTAAGCAAAGCGAATAAGTATTGGGTTCCTTGTTTCCAAAAAAATATGAAGGAACGCTAAACCCACACTTAAAGAATTCAGAATAGCTTTGTAAACTTCTGTGTAGACCGGATCTGTGCAGGTACGCACGCCATGGTACTTTGTGCTATTCACTTTGGTTTACCGTTTTGTCCTCAACCATCTTTAAAACGGTACGGCAACAAAGTTAACAAAAAACAACAGGAAAACCAATTAAAATACTCACTGCTCAAAAAATATAAAAACGTGCACATAGATCCTGCACTTTGTTTCTTGCAATAGGTTAACAGGTACTTAATATAAATTCGAGGAAATAAAACAACATAACTCGCTAGCGTTCACACGATGTCCTTTAATGGCCAAATTGTAAAAATAAATCCATCATTTATCATCCTCAGGGATAAGACTATAAGTCTGATATAAGACGGCTATAAGATGGGGGTTGGCAAACTGTTGGAAGACATGCCGTTGAAAAAATCTCATAGGAATGCATGTTTCTTCACAATTAAAATTAAACATAATAAACTACTGCCAATAACACGAAAGGAAGGAGCGTTCGTTAACTAAAAACATATAGAATATATAGAAAAATTACGACATATGTATGTAATTTGGTACATGTAGATCCAAGTTATCCAGTGGAAAGGCCAGGCTTAATAAATTGGGTTTATTATGACCCGTTCCAAACAAGCGTTAGTCTAACTGCAACTGTCGAAGAACTGGAAGAAGAATTGTGAGGATTTTGCTCAACACTGGGACATTACAGGTTTTAAATTATTATTTATAAAATAATGGCCAGAATATAATCACTTCCCTACATTAATTTGATAAAGACATATATAAAAATGACGGCATTCAAAACGGCGTCTCTAACCGGTTCGTTAGCAACAAAACCGCGTAGACACACAGTATTTCTACGAATTCGTGAATATTTAAATTTGCACAACAAAATGGACATAATGACGTGCGTACAGAAAGTTGCTTTAGTGCCTAACGAGGAAGGCAGGCGGCGATGACTCATGGGCCTGTAATTTAGAAGGCCCAAGTCAGGGGTCTACCACGATGACGAATTCTTTTATCTCAGGTAAAATGTTAGCGTCCTTTTACCTACATATTTTAAAGAGCTTTAAATTATGGTTGGCTTTAAACAAGGTCTTTCCCACAGTTTCACTCGCGTCCCAGAAGGATTTACTTACTATTCGCTTTCACGTGGCGTATCAAGATGAAACATACACCAGATTTTAAGTTAAACCTCCAGCAATAACTTTAAAACCTACATGCAATTTTGTGCAGTAGTATATGCATGATGCGCGATCAAACAGACAGATAAAAGTTCTTAAAAACATTGTCTCGACTTCTATAGCTTTTAGAAAGTTCCCCTTTTCTTAAATATCTCCTATGGGCAGTTAAAATTTCACTACATATATTAGCATGATGTCTTGGGTATCTCAATTCACCACAACCCTAAAATTCTTGCAATCACGTTATTCAACTTGTAACTAAACTTTTCCGTTTCTCGGGTTATAAAGTTCGTGCCCAATATCGAAAACAAACTGATGTTTCGAAATCTTTCAAACACGTAGTTAACTCAAACAAACTGTAATCATTAAGGTTAAAGTTCAACTGAGTATATTTCAAAAACGCGACGGCCTGAATTTGTAACAAGTGATATGAATAATGTGACAATTGTTTTGATAATACTTGTCACATTAGGTTAACAGGATTGACGCAAGTAGAACTAAGAGCTACCACATTTCATTTTGGCACAGACTGCGAGTGGGCGCTGCAGCTCAACACGATGTAATTTCCATAGTAAAGTGTTAAATGTCAACAATTTTCAATGTAGTTTATAGTTTATTCCATGGAAATTACATATCCAATAAAATACAAGTTTATTAAGTAGCAGGTATTTTCATTGCTGATCAAAGTTTTAACAAGCCAATTAATTAGGATAATGATTTTTAAGCAAAAGGTTTAATACCTACTCAATTGTGAATAATAAGTTATTGTTGACGTCACAATACTTCCAATGTTTATTGATATGTATCTAGAATGACGAACAATTTGCAAAAATCTAAAAGAAATGAATCAATGCTGAACGTTTAATAAATAAAGATGGACTATATAAAATTATGAATGAATGTACTATACGAGTACGACTGATATAATTAATACGAATTAATTAGTTACTATTGTGTAATTAATTGTATATTAAACTGTAAAGATCCTTCTCATTACATTAATGATAACGTCTTTATAGTGTGTATGGCTATGAATGAGCGTCTTGCGGTTCGATTTCTAACAATCAATGGAGCGAGAGTCGATGCATGCATAATACTTTGTGACAATAGTGAACATCGATAACTTTTGACTTTAGAAAGGCATCTGTTTAGAGACAACTACATCATTGGAAAATACGTCTCATCAAGTGTAAGTGCAAACGTTAAAGAATCGATCATGTTTGTTGATTTTATTGAATACATTTTAACAAAATCAACAACTTTGACCAAGGAATTTGGATGTTTTTGTTTGATCTCTGGTAACGCGTCATAATAATTAAATTTTAGACGATAGATATGGACAAAGCAGGACTATCGCCTTGTTGGGAGGGGTCGTACAACGACCTCCGAATCATTCGTGCACTAGAAGCCACGATTCGATCGTCGCGTCGCGGGCACCGTCGCCCGGCATCATGTCTCGCTCCGCAGCTGAACTGAATAACAATCAAGCAAATACTGTTCACACTAACATTGTGTACACATACATACGCACCATGTACATACACAAATGTATAATGCGTAACGGTCGTTTGCACAAAATCATTCCACATTTATAAATGGTAGAATGAAACAATCGATGACACATATTGTAGATATGGGGAATTGCAGGATAACTACATTAATATCTGTCATCACTTTGTAGAAACCATGTAGGTTTAATAAACGAAAAACATAATTAAACATTCACAAAAACAACAATTGGAAATTCCATATTTGATGTCTTTCCCAAGAGCAATAAATGAAACGTTTAATTGGGCGTAACAGATACGCTCATATCTTCACGAATAAGAAAACATGTAGACCTGAGTAGGGTCAAAGCAGTAATAATATTATTACTAGATTGTCTATTCGCGAAACGCGTGCCCCAACTATCTATTGGTAATCTCACACATGTCGTAAATAACGAGCATAATTTTAATTTACCGCCGTGATAACGTAAATGGAGCACGAACTATGCTGCATACATTATTTACAATGTGCAGTATGGTATGCGCACACGCAATCACATACGAGCCAATGTGAAAAAATGTCATTAGCATCGAACGTACCTAGTTTTATATTATTACTTGCTATTGCCCGCTGCTTCGCTTGCTTAGAAGTTGGAAAAGTTATCATTGGATACCTCACTGAATCAACAATCTCATTTTATATTTGTTTTTTAATCTTGTTGTATTACTCTTGTAACAAAAGTGACTAAGTTATATCTTCGGACTGTTTGAAAGCACAAAATTTTTTTTGGTAATTTTGTGTAAGTAGGATCCTGATAAATCTTGTTTTGGTAAGCAACTCGAGGAAGTAGGTAAGCAGAAACAACTAAAAAAGATTCAAAAAAGTTCTTGATGTATTTTATAAACTTAAGGTAGCTAATTATTGAATTGCAATTGAATTTAATTTAATTTCATCCAGTTTCAGTCTCACCAATGTCACCTTTGAGTCAGTTTACAATCTCAATTGAATCTGATTTGCTCGCGTTTGTAACGTGGTTTTTAGTTTGTACCAGCTTTTGCGGCTTCGTTATCCTGGATGGATAGCAAGAATTTAATAAGAAATCAAAAGTAATGACCTCTTCTTTCTATGGATCTGCACAACAGAAAGGTCACGCGGTATCCCAGGATCTTTTATATAATTGAGATAAGAATTACCGCAGATTTAAAGTTGGAACATTGTGCTTTCTAACAGTGAAAACAAAATAAAAATTTGTTTTTGGGCAGACCCCTTTTAAAAAAAGTTATCTGAATACGTAGTCGCTTTTTATTATCTATGAGAACAAGACCGATTACGAATGAGGTATTTCATCAAATCTTGTTTTTTTTTTCAATTAAGCATGTATTCCCAATCTAAATTATAAAATGCTTCATTGGAAACATAAAATAGATAGAGTAGACTATTAAAGTAGACTAGACTACTAACAACTAAGTAGTATTATTAATACTAACATTTAGTACAGACGTGGTGAAACAAGTTTGATATCAAAAGGAAATAAATAATTGCGTTTAGCGATTAATGGGTCCCCATTAACCATTCGCTTTTAGATTAACATTGCCAAATACAATTAATGAATGTTAATTGCTAACCGATGTTATCGATTATTGTTAGCAGAATTTTCCTGAAGATTTTAGATCTGTATTTGCATGGCAGCTATAGCATTCCCCTAATAGAGCATTAGTTGTAGTTAGTCGCTAGCCACGCCATGACCTATGATTGATTTTCTCGTATTTATTGAAATAGGAACAATACACTGTGTCTCTCTCTGTGGTTAATCACAATACACGATGTAACTCGCGCAATGACGCAGTAACAAACAATATTTGGTGACGTAGAAATCATCTCAAGTAGCTACATTCTACTCGTGTAGCCGCAATTTCACCAGTCAATGAGAATGCTTAGAAACTCCCTGATCAAGCATGACCGATCATAATATCCATTTCGCGTCCACGGGGCCTCTTACGTACAATGTTGTATAAAACAAAGCGCGGCTGGCGCGGAACGGTGCCAGATGAAGCTCGGGCTTATCTTCAGCAGGATACGGCGGCTATTCCGTCGCGAGATAGCGCCTACGCTCATCCCCCTTGACAATAAGCACCCACCACACCGTACTGTTGTACGACAAAAATATTAAACAGATCATCTAAGTACTCAATCCTTTTGTAATTTCCAACCGGAGCCCCAATTTTCTGCTCAAGTTGCTCTTATGAGGGGTAACAGTCAGCCATCAGTTAGCAAGCAAGTTTGTTTGGTAGAGTAATGTAACAGGTAGCCTTTTGAAACATTGAATTCACTATCCAATATCCCCAACTAACCGACAAATGATTTTGAACTGAGTAGATTTTTTGTCTGCCTCATTAGTCTAGTGGTTTTAAGCCCGACTATAACGCCAGAGGTCCTGGGATCGATCCCCAGGTCGAACAAATTGTTATTGGATATTTCTATGAAATTCTCAGTAGCAATTCGGAGTCTGGATTTATGCCCGGTTAATGGCAATAGGCTCGCCCCCTATTACATGGGACCTAAACATACCCGCGAAATGTGGGTGTACAGTAGTACACCCCTGCCTAACCCTTCGGGGAATACAGGAGTGATGGTATGTTATGTTAGATTTTAATGCTATACTTTGTGATAAATGTCATCTAACAAGTCGTAAAGCTGCATAAGAGTATAACAAACCCTGTTTACGTTAAGTGTGGTCATAAAATAATGGACACAAATATTTGTGTCACGTGAAAATTATGTTCGATCTATGAACTCATTTCTACTAACAGCAAGCGCTGGTTCGCAAGTACTCGGGACCCTGTATCGATTTAAACCGAGTTCCAGGAAAATCTTGAGTTGTACGATATTAAAGCTTTTGTAATCTAGGTAAATTCTAGACCTTCTATGGAATATTTTTCACTTTCTATATATTACGAACGAGAAGTACAACCAATGGGCTTCGATTTGGTTGACAATAATTATCGATGAATTTCCTCTTTCAAGCAAAGGTGAAAATATTACTGGGACAAAGTTACAAGTGACAAATGATCATATCTTAACAGACAGACTTTACTATAAACATGAATAAAACAATGTTGATCAACAGGATATGAGCTTAGCATGATTTTCTCAAGAAATGTAAATTGTTGCAATTAGTAGAGCAATCAAGGGAAATTCCGTAACATACTTTTTCCATTTGTGGTCGGAGCCAATTTAATTTGCTCGTGTAGGTGTAGATGCAATGAAATAGCAGCGTATATGTTAGAAACTACTCTGACGAAGGCAGTTAGAATCTAGCACGATGCCTGACGGCCGATACTTTTTTCTTTTTAATAAAACTTTGCCCCACACTAGGACTTTCTCATGTATCATCATGAGTGAGTAGTTGACATCAAGTGATAAAATCCAGTGTAAATAAGGTGGCCTCGCATTGTATAAGCTTTTCGTACCAAGAGAGGTCAGCTTACAATGGAATTTGATCATCAGGCGTATGCTTATGATAACACCAATTCTCACATACTACCAGTAGGCTTTACGGATATTTGTTCTGGAATATTATATAAAAGTTAAGCAATGATAGCCTTGTAAAAGCTGCCACGCTGAAATAGAACAACATATGTCACATGTCAGAAGAACACTGGGCAGAACTGACAACCTAATGGGTCTCACTTAATGGTAGGCGGAGATGGCAGGATGAGCTGGACTCTTATCAAAAAGACTGGTCCTTTACAGCAACGGACAGAGAGAAGCGGAAGAAGAGTGGGGAGGGCTTTGCCCTGCAGTGGGATACTACAGGCTCATAATAATAATAATGATAGCCTAGTAATATGACAAATGCACTGCAAAGTCGTCAGTCACGAGTTCCAAGGCACACACGCACAAGACTATTCGTAATCATGTATCAAGTATTAATAATTAATTAAAAGAAAACCAGACTCAACCAAATCGCAAGCACCAACTTCCGAAACTATTTTGAACATAACATTATTTAAAAATATCTATTAGTGAGTTTGAGTTAGATTGCAATGTCTGCATAATACCGTATAGCATACGTGACGTAGTCATACTACGGTAACAATCCGTGTGGTTACAATGTGTGCCTACGTAGGTCGCGTGTCCTCATTGTGGCCGTGCCGTCAATTAGCTTAGCAGCCCTTAATGGAGCCCATTCACGCGACCGACTTGAATGGACGCGACTACATGAGGAATTATTAATAGTTGCAGTGGAAAAGTAATCCACCATTCATGGGCTGGTATCGACCCAGTGCGTGGGCAGCGGAACACAACGTTTACCCAATCACAAGTGTTTCACATAATAACTATAGCTGTGGAAACTAACATTATCTTCCTAGTTTTTTTTTAGTTTGATGTCCAGCGTTTCCCTTATTTCTCTTCCCAAGTGGCAATCGCAGAGTCGAGAAGATCCTACTTAATCATAAACAATGAAAACTATTTTACGACCACCATAACTGAAAATCATCAACAGTGAATATCGCATCGAAACCCTGTGAATATAAGGGTCTGGGCAGATGGATATACGTTTTCTACCCATGTTTAGCCGAGCCCTAGTATTCTAAGGCTTACGGTACCAGTTTTGCCACAGCAGCATGAATGGAGCATACCGACACGAGCTCATATCAGTTACGTTACTTTGATAGCCTGTCACCCCATGCGCACCATAGTAAACAATACTCATTCATTTTAAAACTGATAGCGGAACACATGCCTAACAGGGACATAAATATTGGTGTCTAGTCTGTATCACCAAGAGCGTACAAAATTAATTTATACGCCGGCGATCCGTTATTTTGTCAAGTGTCTGACAGCGCATCGTACGGTAGCAGCGTGGCACTCGATTATATGTAGTTTAATTTGGTTCTATTTCCGGGCTGTGTAAAAGCTCCGAAGCGGCGCACGCGCTGCGGTTGCTGTCGAGAGTGGAGCCGCGCCGCCACACTGATAAAGTGCGGTCGACATGTATTAAACCTTACATTACTGCGCCTATACTATATAATATCTTGAATACCCTGTCACTGCTACCTGTCAGGAAATAAACTGAAATCTATAGGGATCCTATTCTTATGTAAGTACTTAGACTTACAGGTTGAATGTTTTGTCAAGTTTTACAATAAAGTTTCCAAACATTCTAAACGTCGGAAAGCAGGTTTCACAAGTCGTGATAACTGTGAGAATGTACAGTAAGCAAAAACACATAGGCATGTTAATTTATCGTAATTGTAGATACGTCGCCGTCGTTACCGTGTCGTCTAAATAGAGCCGAGGGCAGGTGCAGCTCCCACGCGAAAGCAATTGCAGATTACGCAGCACGCTCCCCACTACAAATGCTGCGCAGACGCCGCTGACTTACCACTGGTAATCCGCCAGCATAATTAAGTCACTGTCCCCACAAGAATAATTGCTTTCTTGCAAGTCAGTACGTTGAATTTCTCAGTAATAAAGAAACTATAATTGCACCGAAGGCATACACGCACCATGTTAACGCGAAAACAGGCGTACTTTGGTTGCTAGACGTAGTAATCACCACCCGTACGCTCTTGTTATCCAATGGTCAATGGTGCGTCAATCGGGGAAGTGTAATAGCGACACGCTACTGAGGGTCCAGCCCGCAGCGGGAGCATGGCCGGCGGCAATGACCTTCAACATGCTATGCTATTTTATCCTGTGGCCAATTGGGCACACATAAGCCAGAAAGCAAAGCTTGGAATTCCCATAGCCCTTGTTGTTGGCAATAAAAAAAATGATTAATTGAATGTTTTGCGCATTTTAACTTTATTACTCACATTATTCGTGGAAATTTGTACAGCTTTTTATGATAAAACTTGGTAACAAGAGTGATGAAGCAGCGATCGCGATGCATAGAGTCAGTCGTCGTTGCTGAGTCGCTCATGTAGCCAAAGCTGATTTGAATTTCACACATAGTTAGATATCCATGTCGCCTTCTGTTTTATTCATCCGGTTAAGAACATGATGTCACCAGCGAGACCTCCGGACAACGAGCGGAAAAATCTTGCACGTATTGTTTCTGTTCTCGTTAATTTCGTACATCGGAACTGAATATTAGCATCATTGGTATTCCAATGAATAGTTAACCATCAGCTATAAATAATACACGTAAAACAAACGTATCAATATGATAAGAACGAATTAAGATTCGTTTAGTGCGCGCTTGCCGGACTGAATGTCAATAAACTAGTAGCGGACGGATCGTACAAGCACATCCAGTTTGTTTTAGAACTTAGTACATAAAGACAATTAATTACGTACGTCTACCGAAAACGTACGATCGTTTGATTAGCTAGTTTGTGTAGCAGGAAGTAGTTAGCTAGTCATTACTTAATTTGATGTAATTAATAATCCAACAGACACTATTGCGGTTTTATTCGTTTGCAGTTTATTAGTATGTGTCTTTATAAGGTATAGTGGTAATCGACTGGTACTTTAGATGTTAGAGTGCAGTACTAGATTAGTAATAAGACGATTGTAGATTGGACTACAAAGTCAAAAGACTCGAGTCGAGATCAACCTCTAACTTTTTGACCTCATGTAACACGCGCTGAAACGGTGCAGTAAATCATCGCAAGGAAACCCTGAGCCTGATGCCTGAGAAATTTTCTCGACGGCGGCGTGAGAAGTCTGCCAGCCCGCATTAGATAAGCCAACGTGGTGGACTCTAACCTAATCCCTTTCATTCTGACAGAAGAGCCGTCCAGCAGTGTGACAATATAATGGTCAATGATGATGATGGTGATACGTCATTGAAATTATTGGGGTTAATAACAAAGAAAGTGAAAGAGGTTTACGATAAAACGCCAGCCTGGCTAACTTGATAAAGGTTTGAGTTATGTAATATCAAAGTGTTATTATATTTAGCACGAACATTGTTAGCCAGGGGCATCTTGCAAGACCGCCGTGCAGCCTGACATAATGTGTGAATTTCTCTCATTGTTCCTACGCTTCGCGCCCAACAATGCCTTATCGATGAGACTGTTTAAAAGCTTTTTACAGTGTTAGCAGGGTTACGAAATGTGTTACTTCTTACATTTATTCGTACTATGGCTAGTCTTATTACGTGTGACGTAGACTAGTTACCTAGCAAGTATTTTACCAATCAGATTGATTCTCACCCGCTGATCATTCGGTTTGTGAAATTTTGACGCAATATTACGCGGTATAATCAAAATGTGTTAGTTTTTGCGTCATTAAAAAGGCATTTAATGGTTATAACTTTATTACCTTGGTATATAAACTCTAAATGCTATCTAACTATTTTCGATTGTAAATATTGGTTCTATAAGAAAATTTAAGGAATGTTTGAATGTTTTTTTTGAATGTTGAAACGTCGCCTCAAAGACGTAAATTAAAAATGTGAAGACAAATTTCGACTTCGGGTGGGAGTCGCGGTGGCTTAGCGGTCATAGCGTCTGGTGTACTTAACCAGAAGACGCAGGTTCGAATCCTGCCCGCGGTCGTATTTTTCCGCTTTGGTCGCTATAAAAATAACTTAGGAATGCTTGATACAGATTGAGAATAATATTTTCCACAATCATGTGCCGCAAGCGTGTCGACAACCGTAGCATGCAGGCCTATTGCGACATTATTATCTACTCGAGATAAACCCGCTTATTGCTAAATGTGTTATTTACATAAAAAATCAATAAAAGTAAATGAACTCATAATAAATACTTTAATGTATCTAACTTACGTCAGTGTGCTTGTAATCTTTCTATTTGTGTGATTCCTAAGTGATGGGTTACCATCGAAGGAATAAATATATACCTTGTCCAGGCCTACGTCCAGGCACTATTTAGATATGAAATATTGTAGAAGCAGGTTAGTCGTTAAGAATATTACATAGGTAGGTACTGTGGTGATTGTAGTATCACACCTTTTTAAAATGAATCCATAGAGATTAAATAAGCAATTATCTATTTAATTCAAATGTAGAACTGTTCGAGACGTCAGTCAGAAGACGACGTAGCATATATGTTTTTCTTAGGGCTTCACCCGCCTAATAATTTGAATAAACCACAGTTACTCTTCCCGGCGCTCTGCTACGTTCCCCACAGTACACCGTAAATGCAATTCTATTAGCTTTCCCCTGTTTTTGGTATAGGCAACAATTTCAATATAATATCTTGTTTTATTTTAAAGATAGGTTATTATTGGATTACGCTCTTTACATGATAGGTTCAGAGAACTTTCTTAAAAATATTTCTTTTTTCCTTTTTTTTTTTTTTCTCTAGCCGTTACTGTCCCACTGCTGGGCAAAGGCCTCCCCCAATTCCTTCCAGATGCTCTTTTCTTGCGCCACCTCGAACCAGCCCTCGCGGTACGCATCCAAATCATCCCGCCACCTCTTTCTAGGCCGACCTCGACGGCGCCATCCATTTTTTCCTTAACATTTTTTTTTTATTTAAATATTCCAATAATTCCAGTTAATTTAACATAACCATCACGCCTGTATTTCCCGAAGGGTTAGGCAGAGGTGTACTTAATGTACACCTTCAGTTCGCCCGCTATTGCTATTGCTATTCCAGTTAATTTAAATAGTTTTAATTATAACTAGTACCAACAGAGTAGAAACTTACTACAAATGGTAATTGTTAATACGAACACGAGCATTATTCTGAATCGCAATAAGATAGAAAATGCATCAAAAGTTGATTGAAGCCGAAAACGGATCTGATCTCGAGCGATACTGTAGCCCGATTCACGTAATTAAAACCGTAGCGATGGCGCAGCTTCTCTGGGGATCGAACCCAAGACCTCTAGCGTAGCAGTCGCGATTGGGACCACAAGACCAACGAGGCAGTCTATACACAATTAACGCTAAATATAATTAAAACATCATTAACTTTCTGTGAATCCTTTGAAGTTCATAAAGTCAGAACTAGTTGTTTTAACTATGTATAAGGGTAATTGTGTTTTGTGAATCTAATTTCCAAGATACACGTGCATTAAGATCTGATGGAGTACGTAAGCGCTTCAAATCTGACTCGTGTTTCATGTTGCCACTGACGTGAAAAATTGTTATATAAACAGCGTATCAAATTTTTGTATATACGTAAGTACTGGGTTCCTACTTGCAAGTTTAACTAAGCGCGTAATTACTACACCCACCATGACAAACTCATGACGCAAAAGCTTCCAATAATGACGTACAAAAATGCGTAACTATACAAATCGCATGTAAATAAAATAGCCACGGCTAGATTCGACGTTAATCAAAATGGGCGATTTCGTATGCAAAACGCATAACCACGGTCGCATTGCAATATTTAAAAAATATTCCATATCTGACTTCCATAACATAACATACCATCACGAATGTATTCCCCGAAGGGTTAGGTAAAGGTGTACTATGTACAGTTGTACACCCACACTTAGCCAGTATGTTAAGGTCCCATGTAATAGGGGGCGAGCCTATTGCCATTAACCGGACACAAATCCAGACTCCGAGCTGCTACTGAGAATTTCATATTCATATCCCATTGGTCAGGTTGACGGGTACAATCACCCCTTTAACGGGTCCAGGTGACTTAATCAGCATCCTGTATATACACCTTATTTGTAATCTTATTTGGTTGCACTTCGTCCAATGATTGGTGCGCATGGTGTCATTAACATAACTAGTCAGTAGTTTGAGCGAGAGGCGAGTTACGTGTGGTGTGTGTCACCTGTCGCGCGTCTGTTGTTGCGACATGACCCCGGAAGTCTCCGAGCATCATGCGGATCACTGGGTCGAAACGAAACAACGCTTCTCATTCTGTGCGCCCTTCACTCGGATATACCAAAATAATTTATACTGGGTTCGTAAACACCGTAAGTTTTTCCTAAATTAAGGGGTTGATATTAAAGAATCAGCACATTAGGCTCAAGTTGAATATTGATATCACAGTGAATGTTATAACAACAACGTTCTTCGACCTCGATGAGACACAACATAAACAGATAGGTTTGTAAGACGTCTTACATTGCAACGCAACTAGTGGTAGAATGAAGAGATCGATCACGTTCACGTTCCGAGGCTGAGAGTCGGGGAGCGTTGCATTGTTACATCACGCGCACTTTCTAACTGCCGACGACGTGCCATAGGATTTATATCGCCATAGACTTTAATTAAAGTGCCCCTCTGACGGGAGTTAAGAACTGCGAATGAATTACAAGATACCACTCCACCGAAGTGAGGACAATAGAATTGTGCAACATCGTACACTTTCGATTTCGTTTTAATAATGATAGGAATTCTTTCGTCGAACTATTTATCATCTTGCAAAATGCAATGTTAAATCGTTACAACTGTTTTGATGTGTTACAAAACCGCATCAGAACAAAGGGCGTCGGTGCAGTCAGTTCGAATCCTAAATACCTAACGCATTGGAGCACAATCGAGGATGACGCACCACTATTGGAATGCTGATGTAGAATGCATGCGCAGCACACACACCACGCTAGATAACTGGACCGCGTGCGACAAGAGAGAGGGACTGCATCCGCATACGAAACGACATACACCTAAACGGAAAACTTCGCATTGCAATCCGATAAGTAAGAAGAAAGATGAGAATGACGGAAAAGCGTGAAGGTAAAACGAAGCTCGGAAACGATGCGAGTGTGTAAGATATAGAAAGTACTTTAGAAAGGAATCGAAGGTACGCTGCCGTGACCCGCAGACGGCGAGGTGAGCGGCCTGCCTGCGCGGGCGCAGCGGCGGCGGCGCGGGCGCAGTGCTGCGCGTCGCGGCCACCACACGTTACGACACCACGCGGAACTGGCGGCCTTCGCTGTCAACCTTTTAATTAGTCACTTTTTAGTATACTTCCATCTCAGTTGAGTGACTGCATATTTTCCGGTATGACAGTGTAGGTTACGTACCAGGATTTTAATGTTTTCAGATAATTAATATTATTAAGGTATCCGTCATGTATTTTAAACAGAATAAATTAAATTAATAATAAACAGATCAGACAAAAATGAACTAGGTACACAAAAGTAAAAAGCGAATACCCGAATAGCAATGGATGTGATTTGTAAGAAGTATCACGGACAAATGAAAACAAAATTTAAATGAGTGAATCGTTATTGCAACAAGCAGTTATTGGGACGCTCATAGAATTTCATTAGATTGTGCGCCTTACACGATCCAGAGACGATCTCCAATCGGAGAGACCCCTCAATTGTCGTGAACGCACGTCTGGTTGGCAGCGGCGGGCTTCAATAGCCCAGTCTATAATATGTGTATGAACGTAGCGTGGATAGTTTAAGCGATGAACTCAGCGAACAGGGAGATATTTAGTTAAGCGTAGCGAGAGCGAGGCCGCCAGCTGACGCGCTCAGCTGTTAAACTCATCAACGCTGGCTCGTGTTTTGACACACACATGACTCCTAGCACGGCTGCCACCGCAATCATTTTATACTCACAAACAACACTCCCAAATACTCTGTAATTATCTCTGGACAGATTTAATCTAACCGAGACACGTGAATTATAGCAACCGCAACAGACGTAGGTATGACTAATTTTGAATACAATTCAAATGCGTGATAATTTGCAGCGAACGAACAAGAAAGTCAGAGTTATTATGACAATCACGTGGGGTAGCAACTGGTAACAATCAGTGGATACTAATAAATGATCGTTCATTCACTGAACAAGGTTAATAAAAGTTACAATGAAGTCTGGCGCCGAAAACACATCCATCGCACACATCAGTCTCATCTTATCTTAATATTTTATAAATATTTTTTCAAGGAATTAGTCAGTTCGTATAGGATTATGATTTATTGACTACTAGCTGACCAGATAGACGTTATTCTGTCTTAACTTTGAATGAATATTCATTCAATTCAAACTGGAATAAATAAAAGTAAAAAAAATCTGCTCAATTTTCTTAAGTTTTCTCTCCGTTTAGAACCTTCTACAAAGTATTAGAAAGAAAAACAAAATAAGAAGAAAATTGGTAAAATTGTTCTCAAGTTATGAAGCGTGACCAAGAAACATAGGGATTCATTTTAACCGACATAAAAACGAGGTTCTCAATTAAAAAAAAAACAGTTTCGGAAGTCGGTGGTGAAGATCCACTCAAAGCCACCGACTGTTTCCTTCACTGACTATTTGTTCACCAACAGTTTCAGACATAACATTATTTTTATTTTTTTAACGCGGTTTTGCTTTTTGTTAGAGTTTTATTTTATAAATAAAGAAGATGTGTATGTTGTTTTCGATAACAAAAAGATAAACAGAGGTGCACTTTGCAGCATAAAATCTATATAAATATACAATAAAAACCACATCAGTTTTGCAATTTACTGCGCATGGGCACAAGCCAGTGCAGTGATGGAATTTGCAGTGATTTACAGACCACGAACAAATCGACATCAAAAGTCACGCATTCATTCACGATACCGAGGGCTACAAAGCCAACATTCTTAACAATGCAAGCGCTTGGGCAGCTGGGTATCTTA
This sequence comes from Subacronicta megacephala, assembly GCA_958496365.1. NCBI lineage: Eukaryota > Metazoa > Arthropoda > Insecta > Lepidoptera > Noctuidae > Subacronicta > Subacronicta megacephala. Next base: position 11,996,313 of record OY292515.1, read on the forward strand.
ACCACAACATTTGCGATATACGGCGCATAGGCGATATATAATATTGTATATTTATATATTAACTATCTTATAAACCGCCTAGGTATCTGGAAGCAAATCTTTTCATTGAATAAAAATTGCTTGACACAAAAATGCATCAGCCTGTCATCGTCTTCCAACCAAATCAAAATTTTCATCTTAAAACTTAGAAATTACAATATTGAATATGATTTCATGCCATTATCCTACCACTAATACACTTCCACCCTGTATAAAACTTAATGCCATTATAATATGAACTAAATAATTATACAGTACGAATTACTCGTATACAATATTATTTGCAAACCAGTAGGTATCCCTTGATTGAGATCTAATGCGTATCAGCTTATTTTTTTTATTCGTAAATGGCACGTGTTGGCCACATGTCAGTTATCTGCGCAACAAAGTGCACTGGATATGATAATGTGCACACGTCTACAGGTCAACCTATATATTCCAGTTTAAGCTGATCTCCCATTAGGTACATAGGTTTCCATAAACAAGCAGCGAAAAGCTCTATATTATGTTAGTAATAGCCCGCACGGTTGTATACAATTTATCTTCATATTATAACCAATTTACACAAAACAACAAACAAAACCTTCACAAATTATACACCTAAACAGTCCTTCTTTCTATCTATTGGTAAAAACCAAATGAAAATCCGTTCAGTAGTTTTTAGACAGACAGACGCAGCAGGGGATTTTTTTTTTAATTATTATAAGTCGTCCTAAATACAAGACTCAGTCACCTTGTTTTCTGCGTTTTTTTTTTTCAGTATTTTCGAGACATGTTATTACAGATTTACTGACTACAGTGTAACGAAGACACAATAGGAGATATTAATCAAACGCGGCTTTTCGAGTATTATTGCGAACGTGTGTAATTTGTAATGTAGAGAGTTCGATAAGCACGCAATGTTGATTGTATCGCGTCGCATATATAGAAGTAATGTCCGACAGTTGTTTGTGCGACACAGGAAAACATGAGCGTCGCATGATGCGCCCCGCCGGTAACAATGACGAGTTTTTTTAAACACCGCGAGACATTTCAATTGTAGGTACCTACTTACATTAGCATACACGAGATGGCTCCCAACACCCTCCCATCATGTCCTTTGTACGTACCTGCAAACGTTAAAAACAATGTGAATCATGAGGCTGATACATTAGACGCGCAAATCTTATCTTTTGGGCAGAAGATATTTCTTTCAGACAATTCCGAAAATAACTGAGACACACAGAGAAGTACAAAGTGTATTCGTACATGTGCGACCCATTTATAACATGTTAAACCAACACTTGAAATATAAATGAACCACCACAGTCCAAGAAACAAATCATAAAATTTTAATACTTTGGATGTCTGTAGCTTCAGTACTAAATGCTATACTTATTGTTTTTGAAGTGAAAAAACATACATCAAGTTTTACAAAAACCCTCTATTTAACCCTTAATCATGTGGCTATTAACAATAAATTATCACTCGATTAAAACGGTGAAGGAAAATCGTGAGGAAACCTGCATTCCTGAAAGATTTTCTCAACGGTGTGTGAAGTCTGCCAGTCTTACCCCTCGCACTTTGAGATGAGACCCATGCCCAGCAGTGGGACAATAATGGGTTGATGATGATACAAATAATGTATTTTAAAAGTTCAGTATGATATTTAATGGTGTCAAAAAAATTATAGCAAAAAGCAGTAAAGTTCAATTCACGACAATCGTTGCTCTTAATCAGTGTTGGCATAACAATAATTCAGAGAATAGCTATCAGACACACAACACATTGTGTGTTCTGTATAAATTACGTCAGGACACAAATCTCGAGCATTACTCACTCAGCAGTTACGTCATATGTACGAATGAATAGAAAATGCAGATATATTGTAGAGACTTTCCCATGTCGCCCCCACAAATTGAACACACAATATACCTTACAAATAGAAGACAAGTTTACGAAATAATTTTACATGCGCTTTTCACTGTTCAAATTTACCCTCAAATTACAAAAAAACCTATATAATGTATCTTGCTTAAAGCGACAAGCTGACCATCTGGATGATATCGTGGGACCTAAGAACTCTGGGTCATGTCGGTGTATAGCAGTACACCTCTGTCTGACCCCTCGGAGTTACCCACGATGGTAATGGTGTTTATGAAAAAATGAACAGTGAACATTTCATGAAATATTAGGATAGTTTGCGAATAAACACAATCGAGAAAAACTAAGTATATGCCTTTGGAGGAAACCTGCATGCCTTAGAAATTTTCTCATAAACAGCGTGTGAAAACTGCCAACCCGCACAAGGCTAGCGGACTACAATTGAATCCCTCTCATTTTGAGAGGAGACCATGCCCAGTAGTGGGACAATAAATATGGGTTGATGATTATGAGGTCAATACACATAAATAATTGTCAACAAAATGCTATCGCTAAATGACAGTTGGCTCATAACATGATTTTTATATTGGTGTTGGAGATGGATTTACTTTTGATAAAAGATAATTTATCATCGAAAAATGCTTCCTATCGCGGTAATTGTTTGTCATAAAAGATATATATTAATACTTCAACGTTACCGCTCGGTGTTATTTCATCTAGCATCTATTTCATTCAGCATCCGCCTAGACGTAAATAAAGTTATTGTTATTACAGTAATTAGTCACCTTACTTTTGCCCGTCTCTGCCGGAAGCCTATTTACTACGTTAATGTCATTGTCAATTTATTTTTTGTAACAATTTATTATTTATTCTACTTTCATTAAGATTTGACAAGAAGATAATATTAGATAGATTTCTGATAAGAAGACAATCCATACTTCCTTCCTATGTTAGTGAACTTTTCTGGACGAGGACAGGGGTGGAAGCTATATTTTGCCCCTAACAATCCTTTGAAAAGAGATCGTTTCAAATAATCAGGACTATTTGTACATTGATTCAACTGACACTATAAAATAAGGTTTTTTTTACCAACAATAAAACATAAAAAAACACAATATAATTAGAATACTTGATGAACGTTCAAATGTCGTGGAGTTTAATTTAATGAAAATCCAAAATAATTTCAGGAGTAACACACGCCTTTTTCACATAGGGGTAGGCAGAGACTACAGAACGCCATTTGCTACTATTCTTTCATACTTCTTTCTGTTCGTCCACATTCATACATCTTGTCATACACATGCGCCGGTTGCGAGTACTACTTACCTGACCTTCCTGATAATATCAAATCTTTTATTTGCGAATACTTATGTCTGTAAAATAATCGTGGTAAGTTTACAGTTAAAATGTTACAAATAATAATATTATAAGTGTAGTGAGACGTAAACCCTGTCGATGCTATTTACGTCAGGTCTGGAGGTGCGCTGGCCGGGCTCCAGCTGACGTAGAAGGCGCCCCGCCGAGCACCCCCGACGCCCACGACCCCTATCGATCGCCCCCCTCCTTCGCCGCATCCCCGATGCACCACTTGTTACATCTCTTACTAATCATACTACGATTAGACATGCGTTTTAAGATATCAGTTAAAACACCTAAGGATATAGTGAATAAGTAGGTAAATGTTCGCAGTCTGCCAAAATTGAGAGTTGTCAGGAATTTTAATACCAATACACTGAAATGAACTATTATAATTTTGAGTTCAAGATTCCTAACAAAGTTGTGGAATAGCGATAATTTTTTATTGCTACCACACCGACTTGAAAATTGAAGCATTTTCGGAGTAGAGATAGTATAGAAAGTGTACGCGGGTTGGCATTCTGCCAACCATTTAAAAATAGCTGATTGTTTACTTTGATAAGGAAAGTGGTTTCGATATAGGTCTGTGTTCTGATAATACGTCATGTCGTACAGATTGTCCTATTTATTTTGGTCAATGTGTGCAAATGTTGCTTTGCGAATACATTTGCCAATTGCGTAATATAAATTGTTTACAAGAGCAAGGCCACGGGGAAAACACCGGTCATGCGGCAGTTTGTTGGTACAGAATGCACCGCTCTATTCTGAACCAATAAAGTTATCTTTGCGTTTATCCAAGCCTTTCCTATAAGTGGAAGTTCCATAAATTATCGGGTAATTTCCTTACTCACTTACTATAAAAAGAAAAGATCAATTGTGCAGATTGTTTCAATGCAAAATATCATGTGCCCCGGTTTACGCGGGTTAATGAAATAAAATTGTGCTTACCTAGTATTATTGAGTTCCTCTATTAATTATTTATTATCAGGCGATACATTTATCACAGCAAGTACTTACTGCATTCAGCAGCAGCTTCCTTTAGATTTTCAAGCGTGCATATTCACACAACTTTAAGTTATAAATGCACCAAAATATCAACAATCCATTACATCGTCCCAGAGCAGGGCAGAGGTTTCCTCTAAAAAACGAGAGGGATTAGGCTATAGTCTACCACGCTAGCCTACTACAGTTTCGTAGACTTGACACGCCGTCGAGAATATTTCTGACACTTGCAGGTTTCCTCACGATGTTTTCCTACACCGCTATAGCGTGTAATAATTTATTTATTTATTAATACGCACGACTTCGAGAAGTCAGAAGTCAATGCCTTGGATTTGAACTCAAGATCTTTTACTTTCCAGTCCAATGGTCATATCAATAGACTATCATTGCACTTGTCGAGGTTTCCTTTTCTCAATAAATAGTCAAGAAAACGACAAAGAAATTCTAACAGATTTTATGAATCAGCTCTAAACATAGCTGTTGAAAGTAATGTTGCAGAGAAGTATCTCTGTGAACAGGATTCGATGGCGTTTTAGATAATTGCCTTTAATAACAAAACGTGGTGAGTGGCTTTCATGCAGTGCATGTGGTGAAAGTGTCATGTGTTTGATGCGGCTCGGCTCGTGACGCGGGGAGATCGTAGCGCGCATCGGCGCATCTGTTACTATTTTGACGTTAAATTATGAATTATGTCGCACTGATTGACGATTGCATGTTTGTGCATTGTACAATATTATCATCACAGACAATGTATTGCAGCTTATTTTTTTACTTTTCATTACGGAAAATAAAAATATAGCATCGCAAAATTGTAATTTAATAATATTTTATAAATATGTAGCGATTTATACTTGTATAATTTTTGCATTGATTATCTACACAGAAGCCGACGTGGAATTTATAAAAACTCTTAAACCGAACAGAAACGACACTACCTACATATATGTTCAAAATCCAAATATTTTAGAATGCATAGGTAATACTTTATTTTGGAACAAAATAAAACGGGTAATATATTTTTCCTTTTAATAATTTAGGTGAAATGATTTTCCTAACCTAAAACCCAATTTCCCGAACATAAAATCCCTAATTTAATGTGCATGTTAAATCCAGATTCTATACCTCATAGATTAAACTAGATTTATCTTACAATACCGATGTAAACAACATATTTAAATAAATAAAAGCAACAACTAACGTGAAGCAATAAAATGTAGTAATTGAAACACTTTTGATTTGTAAAGTAAAAACGTACCGCCAGCAGAATAATTTTTATTCCTAAACAGGAATATAAAATATTCAGTCGCAACTTCACCAGTCGCAATTCATGCATTAAAGCGACAATTATTGTAAATTGTTAATTATTGTAAATTATCACCCTACGAAACACGTCAAGCAGACGACGTCAAATTGAATATAGACCTAAATAGCATGAATATCCCAAAGATTGGGCTTGGGTGTCAAGTTGTTAGTTGTCAACAGTGGCTACTGTTCAATTTGGGAAGAGGGCTAACCAACTTCTGACGCAGACTTTAAACTTTAGGAATCGTTCAGTTCACGACTATATTGGCCGTTCTTTGCCGCGCAGATCACAGGGAGTATGGGTGATAAGGGCTAAGGCTGATAAGGGGATGCCGTACGGTGGCTCTAGAGGCATTGACTATTCACGTTGTATTTGCACCCTGAGATGGGATATCGAAGCAGCTCTCTGTATGGGCTCTATGTATAGGAGCGTCTCTGTATGGGCAACGTTTAAAACTTTGACTTTGAGTAATCAAGATTCGGACCCAAATGGATTTTGGGATAAAAATTCAAATTATTACTTGCGCAATATAAATATACAGGTCATCTAAGCAGTTTTTCGTAGGATCCTTTATGCCATTAAAGGCCCAAATCAAAACAAATTATTTTTATGATTAAAGGGCTAAATAACAGGTTCCTTATCCTTCGCATAAATGACAGGTATCTTGCAGAATGATGCAAAAGAACCCGTCTAACGCGTCGCGGTGCGCACGAGGAAAATCCTTGTACATCCTGTTCATATGCACGAAAACGTTTCACATGTCTGCTAAGAGTAAGAATCAAGATTGCATTAACGACAATAAATCTTAGATGAAGTCATCATAATAAGTTAGCAATAAAGAAGCCATGCCAAGATTTTATTTCCTTGAAGGCGCATAATTCTAAACAATTTCATGCAAATTTCAATAGCGTTCCTGTACCCCGAGAATTATAACAAATACATTGTGTGAAGATGGTTTCTTGAAATTTGATTTTTCAGTAGATTTCATCTTATTTTATTTCACATTACATTTATTGTTTTATTGCTTGGTTAATGTGCGATTTCAACAACCTAGGTTCCTTAGGTCACAAAAAAATATTTTTTTTGTTTATGCAATGATTTGATGGTGTAGATTTACTCAAATATTATATAGACATACAGATGAGAATTATTCAAAAGTTTATGTTTATCCTGGCTTATAATACTATATATATATAATGCGGAATTTAAAATGACACCCTTGTAACCAATACAATTTATAGCTTATTACGCGTGGCATTTTACTATGCTTTAGGTATTCCTTTTTATCGGAAGATCAAAAACTATTGTGTTTGTAGAAGTAGAATATTCTACTTCTACTTCTACAAAACATATCATTTCAGCGTTCCTACAAATAAAAGTGACTCATTATGCAATGATAACAGCACACTAAACAATGCGCCCAAATAAACAAACATACTTGGTATACTTAGTGCACTATGAATAAAGTTCTCTTTAATAGATGTTTGTATTGAGAAAAGTATTTAAATCTAGTCGTTTATCAAAATTAACAATAATGCTGTTTTTAAAACCAACGAAATAATAGTCATAAAGTGTATTAGTATGTACGAAATCAGCCTAGAATATAATTTTCTAATTCAGCATTAGTCGTTTACTTTATTTTATTGCTGACCGTACATGCGCGCGGTCAATGTTCGCAGTGGCCAGCTCCGCCCGGCCGGGCCCCACGCACCCATTATTGCGAAAATAATGCAGCAAAATACTACGTCACGCACTGGTTTGGGAATATTTTTTATAGTCTATTATGTTCGCATGCGTGTTAGTGAGCCAAACGTGGAAACGCTTTTGTTTTGGATGGTTATTGCGGCCTTTATTGTAAGTTACACGTTATATATTGTCAGCATAACGTAATAGGCAGATAGGTATCTCGTGACTGAGAATACACGATATGTTTATGAAAGATTGTGAAATGAGATGAACAAATATGATAAAATGATAAAATACACACGTGAGATAGGATCCCCGAGTCGTGTTACGTGTATGATAAAAAGATTAGTGAACTCCAGTACAAACACTACCTACAACAAAACCATAGAAATCAATGACTCTATCTTATGAATCCATCTTTTATTTTTTTTATCAACTTTAGAATAAGTCTCGTGTATGATAGCATGCATGACCAATAAAATTTTGGCTAAGAATATATTATGCAGAAAGATCCAGTTTCATAAGGATTCTAAGCTTATTTTCCGAACATTTTCGAATAATCTTGTCGCAAACGAGTTGTGGTGGCGGGGCGGGGGCGAGTTGCGCGGGGTGCGGGTTGTGCGGGACGTGGCGCGTTCAACGAACGTCCGCGGGCCGGCACGGGCCCAAGGTCGCCGCGTTCACTCGCCCGCCACACCACACCACACCGCCACCATCAACCGGCTGCCAACTAAGGGTTTTATTTTACCCAAGATTTTGCATTATTTTTAGCGTATCCACAACATTGTATGATTGTTCAGTACTACTTGTCTTTAATCCTGATCCGTGCATTCCATGCCAACCCACCTACCTACGCGATTATTATTTATATCATATAAACAAAATTCGTGCAAAAGCAGAGTAAACAATTCGTGCTAAGCAACAATCAAACAATTTCATAGATTTACTGTAACATGTAAACGATCCACGCACGTTGCCAAATCTTGCGCAGACGTAGACATGAATGGTATGAGCCACTTATATTTCGTTTGCAATATTTTTGATCGTAGTCACCTGTTACACGTGTAATCTATAATTTGTATCGGTGTCTAGCTGACCTATCGAAAATGTCGATTGTCATCTAAGTCTGTCAGTTGGTCTTTTAAGCCGGATGTTTGTGCAACGTGCAACTCATGCATAGTTTCGAAACTTTAAAAGTGAAGGCTGGTGACGCAATATTTTATTAGTTGCCAGCGAAGCATTCACGTAAAAACGGTAAAAGTACAAGAATCTCAAATGGTAATTAAAAATTCAGTATGATAATAACGTTATCCAACGTAGTTACGTAATGTTTTGGTGTTACCGTCTTATTTCACCGCTTTTCATTAGCATTTAGCATTCGTTGGCATTTTACTACACACTGTATACATACATATATTTACTATTATTACTTACTATACTAAGAGTTAGAGATTCACATTAGATATCAAGCCGAGATTTGAGCGGCGAAAGTTTATTGCGATTGGAAAATCCTACATAATCATGTGATTATTTACGACGTTGACTTTCAAGTAAGAAGGTATTTCTTTGAAATCTATAGGGTTTTTACACATTTCAAAGAAATACTTACGTAAGTAAGTATATTATGTTTAGCAGCGTGTCCCTGAGACTTTAAAAGCCATAGAGTAAACATAACAATATACTTAAAGTACATGGTAAGTAAATTAAAAGAAAAATCAAGGACACGACAGTAACTGCCAAACATTTTGCGAATATTGTCCCGTACAGATACCAAAAAAGTCTTATCATTATTTAAATTTGTTCTTGAGACAATTTTAATTTAAATATGGGATATATTTTGTGTTCTAAATAAATATTCCTGATTCGTACCAGTCAGGAATATTTATTCTATTTAAATAGACAGCATACTTATTTTTTTTTAATTAGCTAGGTATTTTGAAAATTATATACTTTGTGGTAAACACGGAAGAGATAAATAAGGTTGGAAAGGCCCTAGCTGCTATTTTGTACTGGGACCAGTGTCGCCGCTTTACTCCCACTATTTCAATTCTCAAACATACGCAACATTATCTTTACAAGATTTTCGCACACAATCAAATCACACACACATAAATCTGTGGGCAGCAATTTGTTCACACACTAGCACCAAGCTCCCGTAGGCATTAGACGCACACACGCAACAAGCATACACTAGTGCTTGAAAAGCCGACTGAGAATGTATCGATATTTTTATCGATAAGTTCTCAGTCTGTTATGTATTTTTATATTTAATGGGGACAAGGGGAACATAAAAATCAAGAACGATTTTCATTTAATTTAAAAGAATTACTGTCCTTGGAACAAAACGTAATCATTAAGCAATTGGGGGAAACCTAACATAACATAATAGAGTTATAACATAACATTATTATAATTAATTGCATAATATGTCGAATAGAATCAAATATTAAAACACGTATAAAATAGGTAGGTATAGTATTTGACTTAGATTTGACTAGACTATTGTATCTATTCAGTATTAAAATCTAAGTAAAATAAAATGGTCTACATGCCGCTTCATCTATTCATCAATGATTAATATATATAAAATAATCTTCATCTAATTAAAAATATACTCTCATCAATTAAATATATTATTTCATAAATAATCTTTGTCAAACGTAAATATAGTTGAGAATTCTATCGATGCTTTTATTTAACTACACGGTCACCTCGGTCACCTCGATATCGATAGATGTACGCCGCGCATCACTCACGGCCAACCCCGGCAAACGACGAACAACGGCTATGGTTGAAGTGTAGAGAACGCAATGCATGCAGTACGTTGCAAGCGGACTAGGTCATCGCGTTGATTAAGCGAGAACACATCGGGCAATGTATTTTATTTGTAACTTGTTGCAATGTTTGGAATTTCATAGTGATCAGTATATTTTTATGTTTTTATCAATTATTGTGTAAATAAATGCTATTTTTGACTTACAGATGGAAAGACATACCTCCTCGCTATATCCTGGAGGTCTGACTTTTTGACTATCACGTAAGAATAATACAACACGGCATTTTAAAGCGGAGCTCTGATCTCTGAAGTAGTCCTAAGCACACTAAACGCGGCGAATGTGTGATTCGGGCGAGTTATGATTTTCTAGTCATGACTCTGGCGCGCCTGCCCCGCCCACATGGCCATTCCAACCTTATTTATCTCTTCCGTGGTGGTAAATAACCTTATAGAATGTAAATTCGTGGGGCATCGGGGCCCTACCACAGGTAGCAAGTCCTTACCAGAATCTAATAATAACAGCTAATAATAATTATATTACAGAATGCCTCCAAGTCTTGTTGAACATGTGGTATACAAATACGATATTAGACAAACATTTTTTTTTTTAATTAACACTTCATAGCCCGATTTTCACAATACGTTACGGTGTAATTAAGCGGAATTAACATCTACTTATTTAAGATCTAGGGCTTGAAGTGCTACTTACATAAGTAACCTAGGCAATTTGTAGAACTCAAGAAAAGTTAGAAAAATTTGGGTGAAAGAAAACTTGATTGTTTTCAAAGTTTCCTCTTCACATAAAATACCATACCAAGTCGAGAAATCGAGATCAAGAGGGCTAGGCTGAGGAGTCTATGAGCAAATTAGGCACTCATAGCATAGAGCAAAGGAACGATATTATTTTATGTACTCCTGTTGTACTAGCCTATTGGCGTGCCTTGAATTGAAATTCCTTGATTTAGGTACTAGTTTATTGCGCAACCCTTTCAAAGTTCACAACTTCAATTGTTTCTATTCTTACCACGAGAAATGGTAACTTAGTTATTATTAATTTTTTTTAAACTTCAAACATTATTAAAAGGACAGCAATCTATTAGCCAAGTATTCAGTGTATGTTTCGCGGTATCACGATAAAATAAATTTGTACATATTATTATTACCTTTTATTTACATAAGTAATGCATTTTTGCTAGACGAGACTAAACCTTCTTAATTTTTTGTTGTCTGGTTAAATACACACACAATTATCGAAGAATAAAGTTAGTCGGATTCAAGTTTCGTGACAAGTGCGTAAGAAAATTGTCAAAATAAAAATTAAGAGAAATATAGGTAATTATGTAGATTTCCATTGAGGGTGCAAAAAATATGACCTAGGAAGTAATATTTTTTTTAATATATCATTTATTTGACTTAAGGCGCATTTCTATGAGTTTATCGTTAAACGTTGCCCAAAATACCGCAGGTTCAAACCCTGCGCCTGCCTGAAGCCGATTTTTAATTTCACTAGAAATTTCATATCTTAATGATGAATGACTGTTTTCACACAAGTGGAGGACGGAATATCAGCTAGGTTGGTCATAAACATTTGAGAGATATATAAGTAGATAACTAGGAGTTTTCATGGATTTTCATTTCAAAAAATATATTTAAAAAGTATTTTATATGCCAATCCGCATTAGGCCAGCATAGTGGACTAGTACAACCTAAGACTAGTTATAATTCTCTTTGAGTACAACCTAATCCGTCTCATTCTGAGAGGAAACCCATGCCCAGCATTGGGACGATAAAAAAAATATGGAATTCTCAGTAGCAGCTCGGAGTTTGGATATATGCCCGGTGATTGGCTATAAGCTCACTTGGACCCGAACATACAAGCAAACGGTGGGTGTACATGAAGTACACCTCTGCGTTACCATATGGGGAATACAGCCGTGATGGTATGTCATTCTTCATAATGAACTCATGGTAGTTACTTAAAACAAGTAGCTCGTTTATAATAAGAAGTTTGGTAGTTTAAACTTGCCGAGGCATAAATATATGTCACATTAAATTTATTCGCGTTTCGAGAGCCCATTGGCAGACCGCGCCCTGGCCCGGTATGCCGGCTATTGCGAGATCAGTCGCACACGTGTCTACGACAAATTGGTACTTACAAACACCTAAATTGTGGCAGTAATAATAAGTGGTACAGCTGCGTCACCTACTGAGAAGTATAGACTATAAACAACCTTTGACGAATTTCTATTATTAAGTATAGTATATTTATAATAGACGATGGGAATATACATCGGTAAAACTTATCAGGTGTAAAGAAGAAAACTTCATAACAAGCCTTCGTTGAGACCAAAACAAAATGTCCGACGCAACATTAAACATTCTATACAATGTCTCTAATCCATCACGAGTACAAACATCCAGATATCTTCGTTTCTATGTAGTCGTGCAAGCCTACCACCTGCGATAATTTTCTTCTGCAAAGCAAAGCGACTGCGGCGTTGGAGAAATTCCTCGAGTATTCGGTTCAACGGCCGCGCTACGCCGTGAGCGCTTTGCGCCTGTGTGACTGAGTGAGCGGCGCGGACGCACACACGGGCCCACACCCGTGCCTCTACAAACATGACAGAACCGTTACCCGCTATCCCCTACCTATACATCATCTAGCAAAGCCTAGCCAGTGCCACCATACGTCATCATATGTCATAATATCGCTTAATCCAATTTTATTCAATACTTCTAAAGCATCTTTAATGAAACACCAATGTTGGAAGTAGCACCGGTAATTGATCGCCAAAGGATGTGCAGAATACCAATGGCCCTATTAGACGGTAGATGTATCCCAATTGCATCGATAGTAAAGTGCAATGCAACTCATATAAGAGTGAAGCGACGTCGGTACGGTATGCAATACCGCGGCGCTTAGTTCTGGCAGAGAGGGGGAGGCTCGCCGCGGAATGCGATTATATCTCTTCAAGATTTCATCACTAACACTGACGATCATATTCATTCACCTCACAAAATTTAGCGCAACGCTAATAGCGGCGGTGTTGATGAAATGCATTATGAAAGTTGCAGAGAAAACCTTTGCTTTTTATGAACTCAAATGGCACTCAAGGCTATCTGGCACGACGCATCTCGCATTTTAAGATGGCATCCCAGCCGATTTGCTCGTAATTGAAAGTAATTCAATTTAGAACGAGTGTTTATTGCGACTCGTATATGAAGTGCCGTCCGGTTTGAACGAAAGGCGGTGACTATTCATAATATCACCGCCGCATGCCGTGTCACAGAAATAATACTCTGTGATAGAAATACATGTATCAACATAATTTTGCAGTCGTGATGAGTATGGAATCCATTCTTTAGATGTACATACAATAAGTCCATACGTTTTTGGACTGGAACGAAGTAAACATCAACCAACTTCCTTTAAACCCGAAAAAACCAACAAAAGCAATTATTTTATCCAGATGACAAGATATTTTGTAATCACATTCTTGCGTTATCTATTACAATGAATAATCTATCTAATCTTGGTGGAGTATGCACATAGACATAAGCGGTTGATTAACTCCTAAGGCGACAAAGAGTTAATTATGTCGTAGGTATACCTAATGCAAACAAATTAAAATAACAATCTTATGAGCTAATGCAATAGCAGAAAACTATGCACTTTGGACTTATATGAAAATTTAATTTAATTTATTCGCTAATATTCTAAATCAGCTTAAAATATCACCAATACTACGCCGTTTTCTGACAGGAAGATACGACGAAATACTCTCTATAGGGCGACTCAGGCGTTTGTTTATGAACGCGGTCACGCCACGTAAACGCAGAGACTAAGCCAATACGTCATAGGAACATTCGTATAAAAAACGATACGAAATAAAATGATAAATCCACATTAGCATCTACACGGCTCGTCTACGCTACACATACGGCCAACTAACACTTACCTACACATCATACCCATATTTTGCAAAGAGATTGTTTTAGTTTCTTTACTGGTAACTTGTATGTATGCGAAGCTATGCAAAGTGATAAAGGGGTTTAAAAATATCATACAGCAGACATTGGGAACATTTCAGGCATACCCATGAATGACACAAATAGACTTGGGCAGTGTTTTCAACTGAAAAAATAAAATAATACGATTTTGTTCATAATATCCTGTCTACTGCTAGTAATATTTAAATAGCTTTGTGTGTATGACATTAGAATTAGAACATTAAAAGTTGTACCTATGCTAATGTCAAGGACCCACGTGGTTGGCTACCATAGAATAAGTTTTAACTAGAAGCCACGTTCAACCATTTTTGCATGTCGGGTATTGTGTCCAAAAAATGAGCTTCTTGGCTTCTTACACCTAAAATTTTATCCCATCCTGTTTATTTTACACCCAACAGCATTTTTACGATACAAATGGCACTAGAACGCATTATTAGATTTGACCACTGTAAAACATTATATTAACGTTCACAAAATGACTAATCGCCAAAATGTGTGACTGCATTTTATAAAATTAAGTTCATGCGTATTTCTGGCTTCTAGGTTATACATTTTCTAAGTTAGCTACCGAGACATTGCGCTGCCACGCCGATACTGGGTTGTTTTGCTAATCGATTTGAAAGGTTAAAAAAGTCGGTCTTCCACTGAAATATACCTACATGTATAAAAAGTAGCTACTTACCTACTTCTAGATTAATGTTTTACTCATATCTTTGTTAGTTTAGGTAATAGGTGTTTAACAGTAAAAAGGTCAAGCAAGTATCTTTTATTGCTGTAAGTAGGTAAACAATAAGTCATGATACCAATTCTGAGAATTGACACAAAGGAACGTGTTTTAGCTATCTGAAACAAGATAAAAGGTCACAATGATTGTGTAAATTTGACCCGACAACCGGACACTATGCGATACCTAATTAATGAATTTGGTGGCTTATGTCATACTTGTTTGTTTTCTGCTAGAAATATTTAATAGAAATAGGTACCTACTCGACGAAACTAATGGCAAGTTTTACACAGTACCGAAGGGGCAACAGAAGCATCTCCAAAGGTGTATTTGGACTTCGGACCAGTCTGTAAACGATTATTGCGGAGCAAAATTTCTCCCAAAACCACTGTGTAATTCTTACCTATTTGACTATCTTTAACATTGACCTACGCAGGGCTACTTTGGGTGGGCAGCAAAATAAGACTAGGTAATAATATAGTACCTCCAAAAAGAATAAGTTTATATGGAGTCAGGGCAAGATTTTGTAATTTAGTCTCTGTATTAAAAAAAACATCCAGCTGTGATTATTGTATACGTAGAATACGTAGTACTTTTGTATACTATGAATACTTCTACTACATCTATAGGTAATATTCCAGGGGCTCGCAACTTTTTTTTTTACCTGGTACCACGTTTCTGTTATTTGCAGGGAACACAATTTTAAAGTAAAATAAACAGTTGTGAATCTAAAATTAGACTTTAAACAAAATTTTTACTAAAAGTAAAAGTATATGTCTTTCGCGGAACATAATTTAGCTCTTGTATACCACTAGTTGGGAACCATGCCGACCGTCCGTAATAGTAACTCTAGTACTTCCCACCTATACTGAAATATTTACGACAATGATTTCATGCAGGCGGGCATTCTAAATTTCTTGTGAAGAAACAATTGCATTGTTTTTAATAGAACAAAAATTTGATGATTATAGAGCTAAGGGATCTTGTTGCCGGTAGGTTCTACATGCTGGGCCTCTCATGTATTTTTTATACTCTTATGTAAGTACCTAGATGCACCTAAAAAGTTTGTTGTACTGGTTGTACATTGTGTTGTGGGTCACACAGCGGAAGCGACGACGGACGCGTTTCGAAATATAGCACGCACTATCGAACTCATTATACTCATTATGTGAGATCACGAGTAATGTCACTGAGATAATAACTTATCAAGGGTTTACAGGGCCCCTTGCTCGCAAGCCGAGATACTGCCAAACTCTGTTGAAGTTGCCTTATCAGTTTGTTATAAGAGGTATGTAAGTTTTAGAAGTAGGTAAGTAACTTGATAGTTATTTATTTCAAACCTTAATAATTTAACTAGAGTAGTACCTACAGTTTGTTTGAAATAACTGCGCGCGTCTGAAGTTAGGCGTTCCTAACAGCAGGCACAGGTACAATTACTTAAAAAAAGTATTTTTATACATAACATACCATCACGCCTGTATTCCCCGAAGGGTTAGGCAGAGGTGTACTTAATGTGGTACATAAAAATCCAAAATTAGTAAAGAAAAGGAAAATAATTACAAATGCGAAACGTATACGACCTCAATTGTCTGATAAACCACTTGCGGACAACTTCAGACACGGACATGTCATTTCGAACAAACTGTTTCTACCGGGAATTCGGCGGGTCATGTTAGCGCCATCGAGGCCGGCACAGGAAAAGTATAGGACCTGGAAGGAATTAGTGGAGGCCTTTGCCCAGTAGTGGGACAAAACGGCGAAATAATAATAATAAAAAAGCTACTATCTAACGCTGCTACCGAGGTAGGGTTGCCATCGCTTAAATCAGGCAACCAGGACAATAAGCTTCAAAAGCCCAGATTTTGGAGCTTAGAACCCCGACATGTATACAGTGTTTTTTTTAAGTCACCCAGTAAAATAAAAAATAGTTTTCATTGCCATATTGCCCGGCAGCGACCGGCGACTCGGGCCACAAATGAAACCCCGCCTGAACGGGCCCCGAACGTTCTCTAAACTAGGACAAGTCCTCTAAACTAGGGGAAACCCTGACGGATGGCAACCCTATATCGCCGTGACCGTAAATGTGATCATTAGTCCTATGTCGCCGACCATAAGGGAGGGAATGAGGTTACAGCTGGGAGGTCCTGCCTAGGTTTTTTTTCCCAATTTAAGTAGTTTTTTATATCGATTAAGGTACAGTCGCCAGCACATCAGGTTATACAAAACTGTCAAATTATTCCAAATGATTTTAAACCTTAATATATTAATGATTAAGTTCAAAATCGACTGAGAAAATTGAAATTAGACGATGACTTTTTAACGTCATTTGTCTAATTTCAATTTATATTTTGATATTTAAACGTCTAACTGTTATTCCACGATAAATACAAATAAATAATAATGAAATTCTCTTTACAAATAAATTTGATCAACGTTACTATAGTAGGTGATATAAAAAAGTATCAGTCTAAATTGTATTGATCTCATTATTTTAACTGCGGCAACTCATAAATAATATTACATTCACTACAGTGGCAGCACTCGCAACTTCTTCTGTCTAAAGTCATAAAGTGGCAACCCTCTAGCTTTTTGTGGGGAAATACATGTCTTATGCATGCGATGCCAACACTGAAGAAAAAAATATCTAAACAATAATTGGTTGAGTGCGAGTGCGATACGTAGGTAGTTCTAGGTAACTACATACCTTACGGAATTAAGGATTTTGTAATTTACTAGCTTTCCGCCCACGGCTTCGCCCGTGGTTTCTCGGCTTTTCGGTACTATGTTTCTATTATACATATAAAACTTCCTCTTGAATCACTCTAGCTATTAAAAAAACCGCATCAAAACCCATCAAAATCCGTTGCGTAGTTTTAAAGATCTATGCATACATAGGGACAGACAGACAACGGGAAGCGACTTTGTTTTATACTACCTATGTAGTGATTTTTAGGCCTCTGGATCATTCGAAAACAACGACAGATTTGTGCTTTGACGGCAAATGCAAAACGAGCTAAGTATACAAAAAGTTGAGTGTGACTGTGTTGCTTCTAATTATTCTATTCTACGAATAAATAATAAGATTTTATTTTTGAAATATTCGAATTATAGAACTCGTTAATCGTTGTAAGGCAATTTTAAGGTTTAGGTTATAGCTGGCCTCAAACTTAAGTTTTCATCCATAGCGGTGGACAAATACAAATCAGCAACGCAATTTGCAGCATCGATCTTCCATGCGCAAGTCCCCACGAGTAGACCTTCTTTCTAATGTGAAATAGTTGCAAATGTGCAATGGTCAGTGCAGCGGAGGCAGCAAGCTTGGAGTCACACTGACATTGCGTATAATCCGGCATTCCATAAGGAATGCGGTCGCTCGACCGCTCAACCGGCCGCGCACCGCCCCGCGCCTCTCACCTCCATGATTTCTTAGCCACTCGCTTCCCTCTACCATATGGTATAGTGGGATAGGACCGAATCTAACAAGAATCTAATGAGGAAAAAACCATGTACCTAAAGCAAACCCACCAAAGGTTCACTTGAATTACGTAAACATGCTATTGGTGGTTTCGACTTTAGATGCGCAACATCCAAAAAATGTGTCGAACGAAACAACAGGTTTTGTATAACAGCTTAGATAATAATTGGACAGATTTTGACGTGGCTCATAAAAGATGTTCCAGGATCCAGATGATAATGACATGGGAAATGTTGTGTAGCTCCTACCTACAATTCCTAATATTCCTGAGCAATTCGACGAGATGATCGCCACGTAGCGGCGGGTGAATCAAACAAAACAAACGTGCTGTCAATTGAACAGTAGATATTAGTAGAATTAGAAATTTCACTCACCTTCGTGGAAAGCCGTCGATCGTTAAAAATATCCACTCGACTCGATCGCACAGATAATACGGTTATCGTCCGTACAAACACAAATATTCACCACACCAAAACGACAACATAAATAAACGCGGGAGGAGCCGCCGACACCGGCACGAATCGCTCGCAGCTGACGTACTCTTCGCACTGATCGAAATGCAACTCGGAAAAATGCACAGGGCGGGGTTGTCGAATGTCATAAACGGTCGGTTACAGAGGTCGGACACTCGCCGTTCGGGCTCGAGAACATGAAATACACCAACGCATAACGCAACGCCGCGAAGCGGACTGACTGAGAGTTCGGCGGAAGGGAGGCGCGGCGCGAGGAGAGGCGGCGCGCGCCGGCCCAGCACGTCGGCGCGCACCCGCCGGCGCCCGTCGCTCAGCGCTTAGCAACGAGACCGCGGACGCCGCCGCCGCCGCCGCTGTGCCTCTGCCGAGACACCCGTCTCCGACCTCATGACAATACATCTTGTATATCCCGTTTGTCTGTCTTGAACGGGTATATTTAAATATTTTTGGACTTAGGCGATACACACATTCACTGTAAAACTAGGGATACAACCCAATCGGAGTTCCATGCTGACACTTCTTGCTCCCCTTTAGATTTTATATCCTAACAATTCGGAAATGTTCAGAACTTCTAAGACTTAAATTTTAGAAGCCTATTAACTCCTACCTACTTATCTACGTTTATTAAGCGTTACATATGCTTTGAGTATCTGCTACTAAACCAAGTCATAGGTATGACG
>OY292515.1:12015900-12109871 GCA_958496365.1 Subacronicta megacephala
CACACATTCACTGGAGAACTAGGGATACAACCCCAATCGGAGTTCCATGCCTGACACTTCTTGCTCCCCTTTAGATTTTATATCCTAAACAATTCGGAAATGTTCAGAACTTCTAAGGACTTAAATTTTAGAAGCCTATTAACTCCTACCCTACTTATCTACATTTATTAAGCGTTACATATGCTTTGAGTATCTGCTACTAAACCAAGTCATAGGTATGACGGGTACAGAATTACCACCTACCTACTTTTCCAAAATCTTAGCAACAAACCGCTAAGTACTATTATGTTAATTATTGAAGTAGGTAGCAGTGTAGTTTTATATTATTAAAATGAAAAACTAAACTCTATTCGAACATAAGAAGGTACAGTCGCCAGCAGGTCAAGGTATACAAAACTGTCAAATGTCTACTACAAATGATTTTAAACCTTAATCAGAAGCGGCGGTAGCCTAATGGCTAGCGCGTTGGACTTGCGATCATATGGTTGCCGGTTCGAACCCCACCCATTGCACTACCGACGTGAACCCACTCGTAACACAAGCATTTAGCTTAGCACGAGGGGTTAACAAGAATACTAGTAATGTGAGACCCACATTGCTAGTAAGCTTTTTTAAAAAAAAAAAAAAAAAAAAAAAAAAACCTTAATGTTCAAAATCAACTGAGAAAATTTTACATTTTGTGGTAACTTCATGTACTGGCCACCGTACATAACAAATCGCCCCTTTTGTGATCGGACGATTTGCTTTATGGATTTAAAAAATTCTTGAGCTTCCCAAAGAAATAAGCTTTATGGAATCTTCAACTCTAAATTGGGGAGCAAAGGCTTTTCAGAATCGTCTTTATGGATGCACCTTTATGTCCTTCAAGCGTAGACTCCGTGTGTAATCGTATTGGCATGAGAGGTAACTATGTAAACAGTTCCTGTTATATCCTACAATTACTGCACTTTCTTTCCCATTGTTAGCATGATGAAATCAGTTTTACTATCTCTTGCGATCGAGTGAGATTGGCGCGGCGCAGGCGGTACACGAAGGCGGCGGGGCGGGACGCTTATTAGTCGCGCACTTGATGCAGTCTCGGTACTTTCACCCATGCAGGTACTTAGCTGTCAGTCAAGCACATGTAATCAATGTTTTATTATATGTGTGACCGTCACCAAACTAGTCACAAGGACGATCAATTCGGCATAAATAAAACAACAAACGTAAGAATGTATTATTCACTTTTAATACATCTCAAGTTGAGAGATCACAGAACGTCTTCATTACCTTTTTGGTAATAACGTAGTCGATTTCATAAATCTACATTGAACTCATATGGGCTGTCTCTAAAACGATTTGCAAGTGTTGGACTAAGTAATAAACAAAAAAACAATCAATGATGTTCTTAATTTTACATGAAGAATAACGAAACAGTGAGTTCGATACCAAGAAAACAAAATCTACGTGAGTCTATTTTTATATCAAAATAAACATGTTGTTGTACATACACAGCTTAGACAATATCATCAATGTATAATTGTGGTTGTAACTCACTACTTTTTTTGGTATAGAACTTGTAGATAAATAGTTTTTGCTGTGTCTACACACCAATATCATTGTAAGCAGCGAAGCACATACTTATACTTTGATAATATAATAACTCTTTTTTGCCTCCCCTACAGGGAAAGGGTGTGAGGTGTCTCACACTTAACGCCATCGGTTGTCCGTGATTCCAGGAAATAGGCCAAATATAAATAGGTATATTATAATGTATAATAATATACCCTTTAGTCAAGTTTAGTAACTACTTTTTCTTAAGAATTAACCCTATTGTATGTCAAATACACCGCGTCACATCATCACCAGGGCGAACTTTTTTAAAACAACTCTTGAAAACATTATAAAATCTGAGCATGTTAATTGTTAACATATTTACAAAATACAAACTCATTAGGAGCACTTTTAGAAAAGATAATATCGTCCCTCATCTTTCTTTTAACTTAAAATTACCACTTGTAATCATTTATTTCGATTTATAAAAACAAATTTTGTTATTTTCAGTTTATAACCAGGGGTGCCACGCCGGGTCCATTCGACACAAGTTGTCGTGGCTATTTGCCGCCGTCACTAGAGTTGCCACCTTACTATCTGGTCCATCGAAATTCGCCATAGAGTTCAAGCGATTCATGATAACGGTCACTGCCTTATTGACCATATTTATTATAGTTTCATTGTCCATTTCTACAGGTTTGTTTTCTGTGGAAGCCCCTGCCGTGGATAGTCCAGATTTATCCTCAAGCCGCTTTCTGTAACCGGTAATAATTTCATCGCGCAGAATTGTTCGTAGGATGGATTGAATCTGAAACAAATTCTTAGTAAAACACCGTACATATCAGGGTAATAATTTTAATGAGTCATCTTGATTCAAGACTTTACCTTAAAGTTAGGTGTGACGAGACACCTTGCGACGGAAATAGCGGAAGCCGTGAGGGGTCCAGTGATGCCTATAGTAGTCAGCAGCTCAGATATGTTGGGCGTCAGTCGGAACGGTACTGGCCTGTTGCAATCTAATTCGCCTGTAGGTGCACAAGTTAAATGAGACATTATTGTAATCACAAACATTAGAACTTAAATATGTCAAAGAAAACTAAAGCAAATTCTTACCTAGATCTTTTCAGACTGAAACGGAACTTAAAAAAACTTTATTAACTAAATACAAGTGCAGTATGTAGAAGAAGAAATCCTAATCGCAAACCGATATCTATAACAATCGGAGCCAAACATACCAGTTGTATCGTCGACATCGAACTTATAGTAGGACACGTTGAGGAGTCCAGAGTCCTGGTGGACGTACATCATGTCCGGGTTAAGCCGCGTTAGGTGGAGCACGTACTCCGCGAAGTTGGCGAGGGACAGCTGAAGTGTCAGCATCTTTCTAAATGTCCAGTAATCGGTGGGCGCCGAGAATGTCGCCGCGGCCCATTCTCGTAACATGCCCTTTGGCACCATTGTCGCTTGAACCTACGTTGTGAAACATATAATTAAAATATTGTCTGCAGGTGCGCCGTGTCTAATTGTTTATTATCCACTTCTGTTTAAAAGCACGTATACGAATACATAGATATAATATTGCCAACAGCAATATCTTCAAATCTACATGACCTCTGGACCGTACTTACTTATTTTGAAGAGATTTAGGAGATTGAATGATATTTTCGCTTAACTTGCATTATTTAAATTTTCGGAATTACATTTAAGGTTCTGGGTGAGGATAATGACAGTTGATAACTAAGACGATTAGCACACTGCACCGCATAACGCAGCGTAGCGCAGGAGTGCGTTTTCTTACGTTACTTGAAAGTCTCTCTCTCTTTGCATTGAAAACACGCGTAGTGCAACACAAAGCGCATTGACGCGCAGTGTTGTGGCTCAATCGCCAAGCACCCCGCAGCGTAGAGCGGGGCAGTGTGTGAGACGCCTTATATTCACGTATGTACTAATAGCTTATTATTTAATAAGTTCATATCCGTAATATAAACAATAATCTTTAAATAATATCTCTTTGGCTTGACCCTTTCTACATGCTTAAATATTACCACAGCGAAAACAGAATACAGTAGTTGATGACTGCATGTTAGTATACTTACAAGTTGTATGGCGCATCAAGAGTGCAGTGATAGCCTAGTGATATGACCATTGGACTGCCAAGTCAAAGGTCTCGAGTTCGAATTCAAGGCACGAACCTCTGTCTTTTCATGCCATGTGCGTATGCGGTGAAGGAAAACATCGTGAGGAAACCTGCATGCCTGAGAGATTTTCAATACTCAATATATTTACGGCATGTGCAGTCGGCCAACCCGCAGTAGGCTAGCGTGGTAGACTTTTAGCCAAATCCCTCTCGTTCTGAGAGGAGACCCGTGCCCAGCAGTGGGACAATGTAATGGGTTGATGATGATGGTTTGGCGCATTGGTTTGTCATAAACCGCGACATATAGTATACCTACTCTCTATCTAGCGTCAAATGAAATGTTGTTTATAACTGCCATATTTATATTGGAACCAATTTTTATTTTATTTCTGTTGATTGGGTCGTATTTATGGTAAACATGTTTATAAGGTTAATAAAATATTAACAATCAACTAGTGATACACTTATTTTTTACTTACTTCACGGAGGATGTCCCGTAGAACTTGATGCGAGGCCTGCGATCCGCGCGCTTGTACCGCTGCAAGACGTTCATAGTAACGGGCGACTGGAGCATCGTATTCCACACCCCTAAGTACACACGAATCAAAGTGACCATTCCATTCCACATCCTTATGAAAAGCTGTTCCTTATAATCAGTAGTTGGTGTAGGTAGTGCCATTTAGGATGTGTGTTAAATGTATATTAACGTGGACATACCCCGGGATTCCGGGATTTTAAAATTGACGATTTTTAACATCATAATATTAATTTCTTTCTCAATATTCAATTATACTGCTGTTACGAATATTACAATAAAAACCTGTCATATAGACAAGAAAGTTTTTATCCCAGTGCGGGATGATCTTTTTGGAAAGTACAAAGTGAGCAGAGCCGCGGGTAAAAGATAATATTAGTTTAGATTTATGCGTTTATTAGTATATTCAAATTAAAAATCGCAACAAGTTCCAAACAGTGTTTGTATACCAGTACTACTGAGTCCGCTATTCTATTAATAAAAAGCAGCTAGTTAAAAAAAGTAAAGACACTTTTAGGGTGCGAATTTGTAAGTTGTTGGTAATATTTGATCAAATGTAAATATTTAAAATCCTGGGATTTTGGGGAAAGGAGGTATGTCCACGTTATGCCACGATAGACGAATCCCGTGAAATGGCACTACCTACGCCGTCCACTGCTTGTAATACATACCTATTAGCGCATTCTGTTCTGTATATATCAAGCAAGGATATCGAACTGGGGTTATCCTCAACGAGGCGCATTTGTGGCGATACCGAAACTACTCGGGGTACAGTGAAGTGCAGAAATCTTCTCGACGTTTCCTTTTGTTTTCCTAAGTAGTGGTTTAACATTCTCAGTAATTGTAAAACACGTTCTTCTCGCCTCGCGTCACCCAGTCCCGAATCGTTGACGACTAGGTAAGGATATATTTTGCCGTTGTGACCACGAATGTACAGTCTACGCGCTGACGTGTTGTGTTTCTGTACAATTTCAACGCGCGGCATGAACCTAGCGATTCGGATGTGGTAGTGTGTATGTTTCGGAAGCAGAAACTCTCCAGGTAATTCAACTTCTGCTGTTTTGAGGCTAAAGTTTGATAAGAACCTACACTTCTCTTCTATGAGGAATGATCTGTAACACAAAGAAAATAACAAAACATTGTTGGATTACGCGCCAAAAGATTGTTAATAAATGAACGTCTTGACTGTTATGAACCCGAAGCTGCTGAAGTGAATAAAGCACTAAGCACGATGAAGAAAGACTTAAGCGTTATTTGATTGTTGCTAGAGTGTATAAGACATGAAAAATGGACAGTACAATCGAAATATAAATCTTCTCTGTATTTACCTTAGCGGGTATGCTCAATGCCTGATCGAACTACTTACTTGGGTAGAACCTTTGTCTTTGCTTCGAGTATCTTGACCCATTTTCGCAGTTTTTGTATGAGATTCTGTAATTTCATAGCGTTGGGCTGCGAAAAGTCGAAGTCGGCGGTGAATTGTGTCTTCATCTTCTGGAAGACCGGATCCTGCACGGTGGCCTGCGCGCGCCGGGCGAGGCTCTCTGATGCAGCTGAAGAGAATGCACCACTTACAGAACTTGTTGAAATACTTTCTGTAGACATACAAAATGGAGTATCTGTATAAAGTGACGCTCGCTGGAGGCATAACATCAGTCTTATATTCACAGAAAACACCAAAGTTCAATGAAATTAATACAAACTACTCGTGAAGAATCAATAAATACGAACATTATTACCTGCAATGTCACGATTTATGCGCACAGTAAAACTGAATGTTATTATTACATATCTGAAATAAATTTGCATATTATTGTGTTTTATATCTGATGAATACTGATGTTATGTCTTGATCCCAACGAGAACGGGACCATTTGTTATGTTGAAAAATGTTCCCATTTATTTTTTGTTCTTATAAGCAACACATTTTATCTAAATAGTAGTATGAAAACCATTTGGTTGAGAAGAATTGCCCGCAACATCTTTGTACCACGTAGAGGCGAGGGATGATGACTAGAACGGCCCATTTTGCCCTTCAGTGGGACGCGGAAAAACGCATTGTACACAATTATCGTCATATTTCGATCAATTTATACAAAACCTTAACAAATTAAACCTTACTCATGAATAATTCTGTCAATTGGTAAAAACCACATGAAAATTCGTTCAGTAGTTTTTGAGTTAATAGCGAACAAACAGTCGCAGCGAGGGACTTTACTTTCAATATAGTTTACCCTTTCGTTGAGTTAAAGGTCAACCAAAGAACTATTACGTAATTTTTATATTTTCAACCATAGTTTAAAGGGAATCTAATAAATTTGTATTTCCCTTGGTCCACGACTACCTATTTCATTCATGGTCATAGCGTCTGGTGTAACTAACAAGAACACGCAGTATCGTATCCTGCCCGCAGTCGTATTTTTCCTTTACTAAAATAACTATTTCGTTTATCTTTTTTTTTTAAGTTTGAAAAAGGTTCTTATGGAAACAAAAATTTTGAAAACGCCGCAGAACACCGTCTGCACAGCTAGTTAAATATAGAAATAATTGCATAAATAAAGGTTACTCACTTATACCAATGCCGATGCCGAAGGTGGAGACAACTTTCTTGATGAAGTTGAGCGTGTGCGGCGTGACAGTGGCGTCGGCGACGGCGGCGCGGTGATGGAAGGCCACCACGTGGCACTTGGCCAGCCCCGCTCGCAGCTGACGTAGTACCTCCTCGTACCAGTTTTCACGGAACCATACCATCTGCGAGGTTTTTTTTTTATCACAGATAGGCTTGCTTTGGGGCCACCCAGGGGCGTAGCTACCGCTCAGCTCATCAGCTCATCAGCTGTATAAATGATACGGGGCCCCCGGGCTACAGGGACCCCTAACGTGTGGAAGATTATCCCAGTGGAGCTATTAAAGAAAAATTAAACAAAACCCCAACTAAGTTTGATACAGGGCCCCCCCATGGCACGCTACGGCACTACTTTGACCACAACTTGCCTGATGTAAAGCAACGAAGTGGTCTACGATGGAGCACGATTTTCGACTTTAGGATAGTTTATTGAGTTCACATATACAATATTGAAGCTAAAAGAAAGTACCACTATCCTACTGCACCGGTCTCGTCTCAGAGTGAGAGGGGGCTTGGCTAGTCTACATGTTATTGTAAGTCCTTTTTGAGTGTGGCTGGACTTTCATGTCGTAGAGAATACTATGTTGGATAGATTTTCAAACATCAGATTTGCTGTTACCACATAACCATATTTAAATGTTCTTAATACAATTTTCAAAATGCCTCATTATTAAATGGTCCTAGGCGCGACTGCTACACTAGAGGTCCTGGGTTCGATTCTCATGCCAGGCAGTACTATTGGGTTTTTCAATAAAATTCTCAATAGCAGCACTGAACTGTGCCTGGTTAATGGCAACAGACTCGTCCCCAATTGCATGGTGGGATCTTAAACATACTGGCCAAGTGTGGGTGCATATGATACCTCTGCCTAATCCTTCAGGGGAATACAGGCGTGATTGTAAGTTATAACATTTTCAGATATTGTTAGTTCTGATTATACAGTACTTCAGCAGCCTTCCGCCCACGGCTTCGCCCGCGTGGTTTCTAGACTTTTCTGTTCCTTCCTCTTGAATCACTCTTATCGATTAAAAAAACCGCAACAAATTCCGTTGCGTAGTAATAAAGATCTAAGCATACATAGGTACAGACAGAAAGCGGGAAGCAACGGTGTTTTATACTATGTAGTGAAGTTAAGTATTGCAAGTAGCTATAATGAATTACCTGATCGACGATGCCCTCTAGCGAGGACAACACGGTGGGATGTATCTCCCTCTGCATTTGCATGATCTTGGAGCAGCGCCACATGGGTAGAGTGGCCTTGATGGGCCCAGCCTCGCCCGTGGAGCCACCGCTCGACGATGATGCATTCTCATTCACCTTACTGGCCTGGCAATCAAATCATACAATAGCTGAAAAGGTGTTCTTGCTCATACGCTCTTTTCGTTCGTTAAAATCGTTCCATTGCTGGAAGTAGGCGTCTCCTAAAGTGTAGGCTCTCTATGCGTGTTAGAAGTGGATGAATTAATTAGAATGGAGCGTTAATCGTTTTTAAGAACCCAACACAAAAATAAATTCCCAGTAGTTAATGCCTATTGTCTGTTTTTTCGTGGGTAATACCATAAAGGTAACTTCGAAATTGTATGATTGCTGATTTCAATACAGTTTCTTTAATTAATTGTGATGCTTTTAAACATACCTTTTGCTTGATGGAAATTGATCCAGCAGTTTTAAGTTACACAAAACAAAGTTTAGGTTGTTTCTTTATGAGTTATTGATTAGTTAGTTATTTACAAATGTGTACATCGTTATACGACATTATGCTTTAAACGGGAGCATAATGTCGAGTTGACTTCTGTTCACTGTTATTAAACAGTGAAAAGGAGTCAACCGCCAATATTGTCAATTGCATGTATACATCTAAACATACAAAGTCACATGCACAACGAATAGTAGTAAAAACTAATGCGTCAAGTCATAAAATTCGTTCGAAATGTTTATGTGCGACTGAAGTTTCTACAAATACAAATTTACATTTGTAAATGTTTCGTAATCATGATTATTTTCCTTATTAATTTCGATATTTTTTTGTGATTTTACTTGCGCGGCAGTTCGGAAGGGCTTACTTCATGCACGTACAGTTATTTCGAACGAACTATAACTTCGCTTAGCGTACTGCGTTAAGCAGCCATAAATGTGGTACAAGAGCAGTCTACACACAGCAATATGGCGAAGATAATCGAAAATATCTAGACGCTACTACAAATATTCTATGTACTGAATACATGTAATAAAACATTTAAATTGTTGAATTAAAAGTACTTACCGGATTTATAGTGCATATTAATATTATTAAATTCCAACATTTCTATCTTTTACAAATCGATCTGTGATCATGTCTGTGCGTGTCAAAAATTAATGTTTAAAAATAAATTATTGATGTCAACTTACAGCTGATGTGGTTGGTTGGTGTGGTAGGTGTGCGGCGATGTTCTCTGCCGTCTTGTGTCGTTCGCGTTGTTCAATCTTCAGAGTCAAATATAACGTGCGGATGGGGAAATACACCGCTTGTGGATAAAGTCGGCCAACCTACAAAACAAAATCCCTCTGCAATTACTGCTGATAATATTTGTGTAGTAGTTAAGATGTTATTTGTTTCTATGAAGGCAGTAGTAGGGATAATGCGTATAAATAATAAACCTCCTTCTACACAATATACAAAAGTGTGTTGTTCCATGACTGTGAAGTAAAGGAGGCCCTTCTTATTTTTTTATCTTCTCAAAAAAAAGTTGAAGACAATTAAATTTCCCCTTCCGATTGAGATGAGAGATTGCGTAAATTACTTGAAATTTATTTCACAGTTTCAAACACTCACATGGCTCAGAAGATTGAGTATGACATTTCCATCGTATTGGACAAGACAGGCGAGTAGTTGTGGTATCCATGGCAACCACTGCACAGGCGGCACGCCCACTGAATACTTGTCTAAAGCTTCAGCAAGACTATTCTTTTCATCATCGAAACTAAGCATCCAGAGAACCTAAAATATATAAACACGATAGAAAAGGGACGACCAGTTTTTAATAATAATTATTAGTATATTTAATCAGAGTGAATGTCTTACCTTTGCGCAGTATTTCCTTGATTTAGATTCGTTCTGATGACGACAAGCGTGCAAGAAACATGTCATAGCAGACACTCCCACTTGAATCTGCCTCGGGTCTCTTATAAATATCTGCTCTAAGTAATCGCCCCAGAGAGCCCAAGCTTTTACGAGGGTGTCGTGCAGTTGAACTGCTGCTGCGAAAGCTTTGTTTGCGTCCTCTGACCGGCCAAGCTGCGCTAAAAGCAAGCCTTTAAACGCGTAAAACTCAGCTGTCATTTCTTTAGTAAAGTACTTGAAGTTCGTCGACTCTATCATGTCTATACCGTCCTGTAACTCTTCCTTGCCCTCAGTCCACGACATTTGAATGTGACACTTCACTTGCTGTCTAATCTTTTGGAAGCAGTCCACTATCGGAACACTAGGTATTGTGTATATTCGATGTAACGAGTCTAGGCACACGCCTGACAGATTATGTTTTCTTGCAATCTTTGCAAAGTGAATTATAGCCTGGAAAAGATAAATAATGATGACGTAATTTCAACCACAACACAGAAGTTGGTGTTTTAACAAATTTTCTACTGTGCACTACTCGGTTACATCAGGCTAACATCATCACTAAAGGCGAATAATAAAGAGTATGATGAGCGAGCCCCACTTGACCGCACGAAGTCCATTTAAAGCCTAAAGGTGACAAAAAGAATTTTATTCAGACAACAACGATGGCGACGGCCGCTGCGATCAAGTGAGGCTAATAAAAACTTACGAAGGGGTATTTACTTACATCAGAACTTTGGATTGTGGCAGAGACCTGTGTACAAACAAGACCGTACTCCATTTACCAATACGTCTACCAAGCATGGTGATTACGGCAATGTTCCTCAATAATATGGAGTCATGGTGACCATTTGAGCACGTAAACGTACACTGCTGAACATGGGTTTTCTGCCGGACCCCTACTATGAGCGGTCGTGAGAAAGGATTGCCAAAACCACGACGCCCGGCAAACGGAATGGTGACAGCAGTATATTGTTAATAGTGCACACAGCTGATGTCCGTCTGTCTTGCAAGTATAGCATTATTTTCCAAGTTTGCGAAAAAGGTTGATATACCGGGAGGCGTGATCGTGGGGACCCATGAGCGTTCAGCAGTGAAGGTTTGCGGGCTGTACAGTACGAGTAATAGAACTGTGCCTCTCTGAAGTTGTACGCAGGTGATCGTGCAGTAATCAATTTTATGTAAAAGCGGCGGGGCACACGTTTTATAACCAGAAATCGGAATAGGTAGAGTATTAACCTAAATTTTGATGAAGGTAGTAACATAGAGTGCATAATACCTCCTCTAAAATATCGCAATAATTATAATGAACCTTTAATCCCGGGATTTGAAAAGCATGAAATATTTTTTGCACTTTATTTTTAT
The DNA here is from genome assembly GCA_958496365.1 of Subacronicta megacephala. Taxonomy (NCBI): domain Eukaryota; kingdom Metazoa; phylum Arthropoda; class Insecta; order Lepidoptera; family Noctuidae; genus Subacronicta; species Subacronicta megacephala. Next base: position 12,027,194 of record OY292515.1, read on the forward strand.
AGTTATATATTTTTTTTCAGTTTAGTACGATATCCTAAAAAATTTACATGATTCTTCAAGGTCACAATAATAATCCCGGGATTTTAGAGGAGGTAAAAACCACTGTATGTTGTATTTCCTCGAAGTTTAGTCAAATATACTCTACCTATTCCGATCTCTGGTTATAACACAATACAACACAATACGTGTTAAAAGTGTCCCGGTCGTTTGATACACATTAGTCAGTGCCATAAAGTTCTTTCATTCATAACGATTTTCTTACTTTCGCCAACAATAAACAATGTTTTTATAAAGTAACTGCCGATCTTGTGACCTCTCTCTGGTACAGTCTCCAGCACATCAGGTTATACAAAACTGTCAAATTTCCCCAAATGATTTTAAACCTTAAATTCTTAATAATTAAGTTCAAAATCGACTGAGAACTGTGCTGGCGACCGTACAAGGTATACACTCCCATAGGTACTGTGATAGAGAGAGGGCACAAGATTTGCAGTGGTTTCATAAATCCATTATTTACTGGCAAGGATTAATTATTGGACGCTGTTAAACAATAATGTGTCAACTAACAAAACATTTGGCCAGCCGCGTTATGACTATGAAGCGATTGGCATCAAAATCGATTATTTTTCCATTTTGTGAGTTAACACTTACATAATATAGCTTCTTCTTCTTCTTCAGCATAATTGCATCCACCGTTAAATGTATACCTTTTGTAAACTCATATATTGTTTAACATCGTCCGTCGTATTAACATTCGCGATGCTTTTGCACATTAAAACGTTTTAATGAGACTGCACCTGCGCGATAGTTTTGTATGTCTGGTTTCAGAGACGCGCAGTGGTGTTACGCGTACTGGTTACGGGTTAAAATGGCCACTTTTTATGAATCACAATATGATTGACAGACACACGGCTTCACGGCGTGTTATACATTGTCAGTGTATGCATATACTGGCATTACGAAAAGCCTATAAATCCATGAAAACACCTCCTTAAATATGTTAAAGTATAATGTGAATACATTCTAATCCAGACGTATTATAGTAGTTTTGTTTGTATGTATTTATAATGTATGTTTGGTTTTCATGTTTTTTTTTTTTTTTCAATAAAATTATGTCCCATAAGTTTTAAGTCTTTTTTAACGAAATTGTGGTGACAATGTTTAACGCGGAACGTCTCGGAGCTCTATTTTCATTTGGTCTTTTGCAAATTATAAAAGAGAATAATATGTTATAATTCAACAATTCTTACTACTATGACTCCACAATGTGTTATAGACGTACAATTTGCGAAAAACCAAATAAGAGTTGAATTTGGCGCCCAAGGAGAGCGTCGCGTTGTGTTAGAATATTTTAAGACGATCGCCTTAAAATATTCTAACATAAAAAAGGATAGATTTATAATATTTTTATAAACCTTTTCTTATTGTGTTAAAAGTATGTATTCTATTCTTTTTGTTATACAATATTAGTATAGGCTCTTTCAAACATATTAGCAGGTGTCCTGTTTTCGTGGACATCGTGTATATAATGAGAGGTCGTTTGGGATTATAGCACGCTTTGAAGCCGTGTGTCCGAGAATATGAGTTCTCATCACAAAGAAATAAGTTTAAATAAATCACAAAAGATGTTGCTGTCGGCTGTCGGTATAGATTTATTATTGAACTTTATTTAAAAATTAGAAACTTAGATCTAAAAAATCTATTTATGACGCCGTATAATTCTAAACATCCGATCATAATTACAACGTAAAATTTCAATACCTTCTTTATAATCTAATAATTTTAATTTTAATCGGCGGCTAGCTGTCACATAATTAATTTTTATTAAAAGTAATATTTAGCACTTATTGCCCCATAGATGTATACTGTACAAATTTACATCAATTAGAGCTCATTATTACCTCTTTACGGGTATTCTAACATTTTATTCTATCAACACCGCTTCTTCCGCTTCAATCTTCACTCGTTCACAATTTGTCGGTCGACCACCGTTAGATCGTTAACTATCGAAAATGTAATGCGTCATATTGTAATACCAACGTCTGTTTACAATATCTGTTCACAAACTCGCTGGATTGATTATAATGTTATGATATTCACATATTTTGGTGGCATAATTTTTATTCTAATTTTAAAAGTCCCATAAGCTTAACAAAATGAATTAATGGGGTCTCAAATCAAATAATCCTTAATTGAAAATTTGTACTGCCTATATAAATAGAATAGTTTGATTTTTTTTTGTTTATTTTTGCATGTTTTTTATGAGAAAGACTGAATTACTTATATTTTCATTGTGTTTTCCTTAAAATGACGTCAATAGTTCTTGTTACCCATCGCTTTAAGCGGCATCTAGGGGCAGCGCGAGCGAAATAAATAACCCGAAAAATAGACCTAGAAGAGTTATGACGGTCCCGATTTTTTGTGGCTGTGACTCATATTGTGATCAATCTAAAGTGGCAATTTGAACCCTCTGAGGTATGTGTGTTTGTTACCTGCGCGCTGGCGTGGACGCCCAGCATGCTGTGGTTGGAGGCGTGCTCGGTCTGGGACTCGTAGTGGGACGCGATGAACTGGTAGTGGTGCTGGCGCCACGTGAAGATGGCGCCCCAGTGGGACAGAGGGTCGGCCACCACGGGCAGCCGGTTGCGCCACGTCTTCACGATGGCCTTCATGTCGTGCAGCGACGTTGGACGACTGTGCAGCAGGCCCTGAGACACAACGGCAAACTCAACCGTTATATCCATCAGAAAAAACTTCAAGGAAGAAGAAACAGCCTACACTTGGGAGACAGCATTCCCGAAATCTACAATATTTGATAGAAGAAGAAAGGAAAGCCAGAAAAGTATCAAGATCTTTTTTGTTTTTCATATAACTGGTTCACAGATATTGATATACTCACGGCGTGTATCTGTGAAGCCTCGTTCATTTCCATTTGCTGCTCGGCAGCGTGTAACAGCGATAGATACGCATGTGAAACGTTGCGTGGCAGCAATTTTCAATACAAAGAGCTTTATTTATTGGCTCCTATACACAATGGACAGTGTTGGCGCATTTTATGACGACATTGATGACTTATCAGATGGGTATATGTTGTAAATATGACGAGGCAAATTTTTGGATGTTATGCAAGTTAGATTTTGCTGTCTGTTTTTTTTTCCAGTACGTGATAGCATAGAAGCGCAGTTGAATCACAAGATGTGCAATCCAAAACCGATTTATTTGTAGATAGTCGAGTTTATTTCTCGTTTTTTTTTCTATACTATCGAGTTCTGTTCTTTTACTGACCATTAGGTGAAATAAATTTCTTTTGCAGATTTTTCGTGTTAATTATCCATATTTCCCAAATACTTTAGTAGTTGGCTTTTTTAAATTCCTAAGGAAATCTGCACTATTTTAAACTCTAAGAAGCTGTGAAATGTGAATTGCAGTGCTAATGTCACAAACCTATTTTCCCCCAAATGCAGTGTGAACACTCAGTATTTTTTTGGATCAATATAAATAGGAAGCCTATTAACTAATTCTAGTAAAAACATATAAAAAAATATTTTTAAACCTTAGACCAAAAAGGGCTGTAATCAATGCAAAAGTAACCTTAGACATTTTAGTGAACGTGTCTTTTGTGTATAGGTATGATACAGAATTACTTTTTCACCATACATTTCAACGCAATTTGAATCATGTAAATCGCGTATTATATAGGATTGTTCATACATTCTTTGGTGTAAATTTTAAAAGTAACCAATTAGTAGTGAAACGAAAGTGCTAAGACCATTGTGTACAGGAGCTAAGCGTGCGTGTGTCGTGTTGTGTTGTTGTATATTGTATGGTATACATACGGTATGTATCTGCGCGGCCTCGCTGAGCTCCATGAGCTGTTGCGCGGCGCGCAGCAGCGGCAGGTGCGCGTGGCTGACGAGGCGCGGCAGGCGGCGCCACTCGCGCAGCGCCTGCGCCGCGGCCGCCTCCGCGTGGCGCTCCACGCCCGACAGCTGCTGCTCGCCGCCCGCGCAGATGCACAGGTACCCGCGGTACAGGTTCACCAGCCACGCTGCCAGGAACAAAATCAAACTCTTCATAATTATCTACCCCCTACAACTACTAAAGAATTTAAATGTCAGAATGCAAGCTGCCATATAAGGCGTGTATTCTAAAACATAGTTACGTTGATGTAAAGTTTAGTTTCCTTAAACTTTGGCATAAAATACATGTCAGAATTAAAGCTACCGTATAGTGCTCATTTCATTATATCTTGTATCGTTGATATAAAATTTAGTTTCCTTCGTTATTCAAATATATATATTTGATACTAATTGTACAGTCACCAGCACATCAGGTTATACAAATGTCTCCAAATGATTTGAAATATTAAATTGTAATGATAAGTTCAAAATCAACTAAGAAAAATTACATTTTTGGTGGTATTGTGGTAACTTAATGTGCTAAAATATCTACATTACACATACGATGTACATTTTCATAAAAAAATACTCTAAATGAATTAAACAAATGATTTAGCCACCAAAAATAATAAATCCAATTAACCATAAATACGGCCCCCTAAAATAGCTTATCTCAAAACTATCCCACATTAATTATTAGTGACAAACATCATAACCATACTAAATATAATAAAATGGCTCAAATCAACTCAACTCAAATCAACAATACTAACCATTAAAATTATAAAACGTTATAGTAGTAGATAAGTCATTGACACACAAAAACAAGACTATAAAGATAATATTACAGGTACATACCCAATTCCTTAGGACAGTTATATTCAACTTCGGCGAGTGCTTCCTTCATGGTCGTCCAGTTAGGATTTCTCCACGAGCTCTCAAGGATCAGGAACGGATCTCGGCCGCTTCTAGTGAGGCCCAACTCCAGCAAAGAGTCCCACTGGTTCAGTTCCTTAGCGCACTTGAGCCAGTGTTGCGTCCAAAGAGTGCATTCTTTATGCATGTTATATGAAGATGGGTTGGCAGTGTATTCCTGTTTTAGTTTAGCCATAGCGACGTCGTACGCAGCCTAAAATGTAATTAAAAAAAAAAAACTGTATTCAACCCTTGTGAAAAAAGGTTTCGGCTAACGAATTGTAGAATATTTATTCGATGTTCACGATACACTTATTGTCATGAATTGACGATACGTTCAAATATTATTTGATGTATTTAAATCCAAAAAAAATTGTGGGTCGTTGTTTCATTTCGATCAGAAACTTTCACAATCGAATCAAGTGGTTGGGCAGAAATAAAAAGTTAGCGGCGTACACCCTTTATAGAATCCTCCTAAACAGTATAATATTTAAAGTTCTATTGCAGTAATTTCTCCCTATCGTGAAAATTTGTACGTACTTGCGCCTGTTCGAAGAAGCCTTGTTGCTCGTACGCTATAGCGACATTGGTCTCGCGATAGCGCGCGTGCTTCTGCCACAGTCCGGACCACATGTCCTCTTCTTGTAATAGTTCGAACATATCACTCAACGAATCTAGAACTTCCTGCAAATTAAAAGTATTTTCTATGATCTGCAGCCAGTAAAAACTAAAAGTTATAGGGATCACCAAGCTTGATCACTACTCTTGCAGTTGATTGCGAGTGCGATATTGTAAAGGAATAAAGTATATTTTCCAAAGCCGCTATATGACTTTTTAATAATTTAATTGCCCTACATTGTAACACACTAAATGTCTGGAATTTAAAAGAGACCATGATTATTAGATGTTATCGGCTTCATCTAGTTTAAAAAAAATGACTCGTAAAAGTGTCTTTAACAATCAACTTGCAGAATAAATAGTAAAGTAGATAGTAGAGTAGTAAATCTCTAAAGTTTGGCGACACATAAGACTGTATACTTACAGTAGGTGTAGTTGTTTCAATTTCATAATCATATATCTCGAGCGGCTCACGTTGAGCGCGGCCGCTAGCCTGGTCGATGGCCATCTGCTCCAAGTTGAGCGTCATACGGTGCCACAGGTTGTGAGTTTTACCCAGGTATTTCATCATGGGCCTGGTTAACATTTATTGTTTTATGAAAAAAGGACAATACTATAGTTTCAGGCACAAAAACCTTTAACATTTTTAATAATTTTATTATTTTAATCTATATCTACACTATACATATATTATAAAAAGGAAAGATTTGATTTGTTTGTAATCGATAAACTCTTAAACAATTGAACCGATTTAAATAATTATTCTTTCGCTATTAGAAAGCTAGGTTATTCCAGATTCATATATTATCGCCCGGGATAACTTGAATCCCATGCAGACGATGCCGCTGGCAATTTACTAGTTTTATGCCATTTTAAAGAATAATATACAGATTTGCGAACTACTTAATAAATTATTGGCGTTATAATAACTTTGATATAAGGACATAATTCAACACTAAGACTCTATCATGGCTAATGAGTTGATGGTGAAATGGAAATACTTACGGTTTAATAGCAACAGGCGGGTTGCATCGAGCGAGGGCTTCAATGAATGTGTTAAGCGCACTTAGTGGTTGATCACGCTGCACTACGTGTACTCCCGATATTATGAATGGAACTATCTCATTCATTACCGTCTGAAAATGTATGGAATTTAATATTGAAGTTTTGAGTTCGTCTCCTCAGCAAAATGTTTGAAATAGGATAACATGATATTATTCTACCTATCTAAAATACTTACTCCTAGTTGTCTTTCATCGAGAGTAGTCCACAGCCTAGGGAACAGCCTGAGCCAGGTGTGATGCGCGAGCGCATCATCCATGTGACACAGTTGTGCCGCGGCCACTACCAGCTGCTCTGTGCGCACGCGCCGCGCAAGCTCCAGGAATTCTGATTGTTTAGCCACTATTTGGTTTAGAGTGCGCAGTCTGTGGATCAGAATAATAGGAATAGAGGACTCTAAAACGATAATGAACTAAGCAACAACCTATATGTTCGAATGTATAGTAAGACACTGTATTTCTATCGTTGAAAAAGTTACAGAAGAAGGTCCATATTTGCTTAATCAAATAACAAACATGAATATCTACTTTCCAAAACTAATTGAACACCGGTTTTGACCATTATCTAAATAATATACCTAGCAATTTAATTTACCTATTTGTCACAGTTTTCGTGCAATCTTCTTTTTGATTAGAACTGGAATCCAGATCCATATCAAGTACATCTTCTTTATCAGGTTCTAATGAGTCACTGAATCCATCTGATGATTCTTCTTTGACACTGCTGAAGATCACGAATGATTTGCGATCTTCGCTGTCCGCTGAATTAATCACTGATGAGATACTAGGCAGCAGATATTTTGGATTTGATAGACGAATTTGCGTACCTAGGAGAGTTAAAAAGAAATTAATAAACAACGATTACGTGTAGTGTTTTATACATATACAGTTCAAATCAAATCAAATCAAATTCTTTATTTGCAGAATATGGGTCGTTCGTTCGAAATAACTGTGTACATCTGAAGTTAGCCGTAACGAACTGCCGCGAATATTTAACCAATCATTTTAATATTAATATTTATGTATAGAAACACTTCTATACATAAATATTAAAATTAATAAGGAAAAAAATTATGAATACGACACATTCACTAACCCAATTTTATTTACACCGAGTTTTTATATTAAAATGTATCACTCCACAACTTGCAGATAACTTCGGACGCAGACACAGACAGTTGTACCGCACGAACTATACACTGTTCATCTATATTTTCAATTCCTACAGTCGTAATTAATTTTTTAATTTATAAATTAAAAGAAAAAGAGTCCATCTGTGATCACGGATGCTGTAAAGGATCAGAAACTTCAGGAATTAAATAATATCAATATAACGCAATAAAATCCGTAAAGAGTAGTTTTATTTCAATAAAATAAAATGTTACTAACTTGGCAAACAGGTAACAAGCAGCAACTCAAGGCACTGTTTGATCCAGAAGTGCTGTCCAATATGTTCCCAGTTCTGCGAGCATATGATGTAGAGCAACCGGTCGAAGATGCGGCGCCGCACACTCTGGTCGTATACCTCGAAGAACTTGGCGCGGATGTTCGGCTGTGGACATCGCAGACCCGCAAGGAATGCTGGCTCCAGCTTCATTGATAACTCTGTCATTTTTAGGTGATCATCTCTGTTGGAAATAAAGTGAAAGATGGTTATAATGGTAGAGCGTATTATCTGACTCTAAGGGAATGTAAATTACGTTTGTTAAGTTCTTCGTTATAGAGTTTTTCGTGGATTTATTAACATGAAGTGCGAGGTGAGCCAAGCATCGCTCAGCTCGCGTAAGACCTTGTAAAGTCATCAACATGCCTGTAGTTAAATATAACCAAAAGCTTTATTGAAATGAATATGATAAACCAAATAGAGAAATATTTTACCTGTAGACAAAGTTGATAAGCTCCAAGAACAGAGCATTAAGCTCGAGGTCATCGGGGAACCGTTTCTCGACGTATTGCATGAGTTTGACGAGCAGGATGGACTTCTCTCGCAGGGAGGGCGCGCCGGCCGGGGCCGGGGCCGCCCCCACCGCGCCCCGCCACTTCACCCACTCTTCCACCATACGGATTATGGCTTTCATCACCTATAACCACCGATATTTGATTTAATCTTGTTTGGACAAATGACCTTATTATTCATAACGTACAGGATTATTTCGCAATTCCCGCTAAACACTCCGCTCATGACTTACACCGAACTTGACAACCAAAACGTTATTGCGAGGAAATATTATGGATAGTTTTCGTTAATAGATCGACTCATTTTATTTTTTAAATTTATATGGGAGATAGAGGCATGAAGGGGAAGCCTTTGGCCAGCAGGAGGACACACTAAAGCCATTATAATAAAATAGATTATAAATGATAATTATTTCTGTAAAAAGATATGTTAAGGACATTTTTAAGCTCGATGGCGCTGAATAATACTATTATAATAATGAAACTATACCTTTGCATCTGTAGTTTTCTCAATAAGTCCCACTAAAACAGTGCCAATGAACGTCTTTCTCGTTTCCACAGGCATTACAGACACGCGAGCTTTTAGTAGATCTAATGCTAAAATCTGAAAGAGAAATTTACAACAGTAATTTAAGAGCACAATTATTTGTATCAATATTCATATATCAAGGGAAAGCTACATCTTTTTTTTTATTAGGACTTGTGAGAGACACATTATGCCCAAAGTTATATTAGGTAAGTCTAAGGAAATACAAATCATGTTTTAATAAGTACTCACAAGTAAATCAGCCAAAGCATGGTCGGGACTGGGGGCGACGTGGTCCCTTGCCATTCGCTGCAACACCCTCATCAGCGGCTGCAGGAGCCTGTCTATGTATGAAGGGCTGGAGGCGCAACAGGCCTTCAGCATCATCAAAGGCCCCAGCAATGCGCCGGCGCCGCTAGTGGGCGTGGTTCCCGCAGCCGCGGTGCTACTGCTGGCCGCCTGTCCGCCGGCTGACTTCTCATACGTACCCAGGCCCTCGAAAGCGTACTTGCTTACACAAGCGTATAGGGTTTCTAATTCTTCGTACTGAAAAAATATTTTTAGACAAACACTGTTTTTTAAGGTGCATTTTTTTGACAAATTATTGAGCATTTGAATGTTGGTACACCTTTCATATAATATTTTAGTACAAAAAAGTATGCAGATAATATATTATGTTAAATTATTTTTGTTGGAACTACGTACCTTCGACGCTTGCGCAGCTCCAGTGGGTTCAGTGGGGAATATCGCAGTCAGTTTAGCGAGCAGGTTATGCGTTAGACGAACTATCTTAGGGTTAGTAGACGACACACAGGCCGCCAGACCGCGTTGTAAAGGCTTTAAAGCCACCAGAATCTGTTCTCTTCGTAGAACTCCTAACAGGAAAACTAACAGTTCTAAGGCTGTGCATGCGTTTGCGCAACCTCCTGCATTGGCATCGGCCGTCGAGAATACCTGTGTATAAAATATCATATTGAAATATACAATAATATATATAAGTAGACGTTTAATGACCGAATCATTCTGTATTCTTTAAAATCGGGTATATAAATAAAATAATATGTTTACTTTGTCGAGCCAAGCGAGCTTGGGTTCGCAGAGATGCGGCCAAACATCGGGCTTGAGCGCGGTCTTGAGGAGCAACACGCAGCGCCGCGACAGCTGCTCGCCCGGGGAAGCCCCGGCCGCCCCGCTACCCGCCACTGATCCCTCGTTCACCTGCACATCATACTTAGTCATTCAGAAAATTGAACAGCCAATCATCTTTCTCTGGATATGAGATTTGACTGATTAATATTTTATGTCCATGCATTATGTGATAGTGTTTGTGGTATTCCTTATTTATCGCTTGAATTCCTATCAAAAAGTTAGTGTATGTGTACGAGTATGTAATAATGAAAAACTAAGGCCTTTTGCATTTTTTACACTGTGGATAAATACAATGTATGTGTAAAAAATGTGATTGATTTTTTTTCCATAATCAAGAGTAGAACAGCAACAACAAATGAATTCATCCACAATAATTGCAATAAACGATAAAAACAACTACACTTTGTTACATTTATCTATAGGCTGCGAGTCAGCGGATACAATATGCGTGTACCCACGGTTACATGTCAGCCTATACAATTCCAGTTTAGGCTGATCTCGTATTGTATAGGCTTTTCACATAACAAGAGGCCAGCGTAAACTGGATACTTATTGGTTGATCTTACCTATAACTATATCTGATGTTGTAATTCAAAAAAATGATATTTACTTGACAGGCGAGTCTCAGCAGCAAGTTGACAACGACATCGACGTGTTGCCTGTCCAGTGGTTTGGCGGCGTCTGGCTCCATGCGAGATACACTGGCCTGTGGACTGGCCCAGCCAGTGTTTAAGGCCTTACGGGCTTCGGAACCGCTCTCGTCTGATGACATGCGCTTCATAGCTCCGCTTGGTGATGTAGCCACCTGTTTGTAGCAGTATTTTTTTATTATCAAAAGTTTCAATTTCCATATCCTGAAAAATGTTAACGCAAGATAGGCAAAACTAGTAAAGTATTTAAAATTACAGCTCAGAATTTAGGTTTGTGCCCGGTTTATTGGTGTCGGCTCGCCCCTTATTCCATGAGACCTAACCATACCAGCGAACTGTGGGTGAACATTATTGCATCTATGCCAAATATTTTGGGGAAAAAGCTGATGGTAAGTAAATTTGGTAAACCACAGAAGAGAACCAAGTTGGGTGTTGAAGACCCTCTAGTACTTATGCACCTTCAATTAGCGAACAGCACTGAAATATGTATAAATTTTGCTTCTTTATATAGCTAGTTAGCTATAAGTCTTACCACATTGTCATCTTGCGAGTGGTCGCGTATTCTCTGGAGTTCCCATTTGAGTGCGACTTCGGCCAGGTCGACGGCGAGGCGGCGGTGCTCCAGCGAGGCAGTCGCTGAGAAACCAAGTCGCTGCATCGCTGCCACCATGTGCCCTACTAGCGCGTGACGGACTGGGAAGTACACCTAGATAAACGGACCAGGGACTTTGTTAAGAATTGCTATAAAACGCCTGTATTGGGGTTTTGTATACACCCACAGAATATAGCAGTAATAGGGTATAGTAATAGGCTTTGTAAAATATAATCCGTATTCTGATAAAATTATTTCAATGGCCTAAAAACGTTTCTAGGATATAAGCGGAGAGGGTCAGTCCTTGCCCACAAAACGACTTAGTATAGAATTTATGTGCGCAGTAAGTTGTGACGACACAACTATGGTACACCCTCTGTGTAGCATACAAATAAAAATGCTAAATTTAACTTCCTTTTTTTGCCGATTTAAATTATGTTTCTGTTAATCGTGTTGTCTTTAACATTTGGTAAATTTTATTAAGAACTAGATATTGTTATGTTATTTTTATGTTTATCCATAACGGATTTAATAAATGATTTTCAGATGAGAATCTTCAATTAACCTTTTAACCTATGTTATAATGTCTGACAATAAGCTGTAAGATATGGAACAGTATCCATAACGGATTTTGTGAATGATTTTCAGATAAGAATCGCCAATGAACCATTTAAACCTACCTTGTAATGTCTGACAACAAGCTGTAGGATATGGAACAGCTGTTGTACTGAATGTCCGTCTTCAACAATGATTTTTTTGGTCCAGTGTGTGAGCATAGTGTTACCATCCTCCATGCGTTGTGGCATGGCCGGCGTCAGGATCTCTAAGGCCTGACGAACCACGGAGCGGGCTTCTACTGCATGCGCTTTTAGAAGACTGTGAAATACTGAAAAATAGACAGTCAATTTATGAAATGAAATGATATTTATTTCTATAAATAGATCTACACTTTTACAAGTCGATTTCTCACATTTTTTTAAACTAGATGGCGCCGACATTTCCTATCTGCCGACCTCTAAGAAGAAATGTCAACACGTGGGAGACTTTTCTTTCATTCAAAAGATTACATCGAAATCTCACTTACCTTGCAACACAATTCGCTTGTGGATAGCAAACTTAGCTATAATATGACTCAGAAGTAGATGTCCGTGATACCTGCAATGAAAAAACAATTGCATAAAGTACTAACAATGGTTGATAACGTCGAACCTTCGGCGTTTCGATACGTGAGGAGTCCGCAATAAGCGCAACTGTTGGTTTGTCTTACCTAGTCGCAGGATCCACATAATTCTTGCCAAGCAGACAAGGCCAGGCGAACGTCATAAGTCTCCGGAGTTTATTGCCCTGTTTCTTATTGTTCGCGTCGTGTATATGTGCCGACGCTTGCTCCAGAAGCAAGCAAGCGAATTGTAGAAGCGAGATACGGACTGCGTCCGAACACGCGAACGGGTTTTCTGGATCAATCACCTGAGATAGAAACTAGTATTAATTACTTTAAGATTATCTATGATTGTGTTGATGAATTATTTTCAATGGCTATTATTTATAATCTTGAATGAGTAATGAAAAGTAAATTATATTTGGGTCATATGTCGATAAAAATTAAATCAAATAAAAACAATAAGCTTCTACAAAGGATATAATTATAACTATAATTAATGGTGTTACTTTAGGTAGGGATTGCTAAAATCGATATGCCTTATTTACATCAAACATAAAAACCCCCTCATTTATTAGGTCAGTGATCCACGGCGGTCGTTTTATGTATTCAAAGGACCGCCGATGCAACGACGCTTTTCTTGAAACATAGCTAAGAACACTTGATTTAGACACAGATACAGACTACAAACTTTTAACACCCCTCTTTTTCCGTCGAGTGGTTAAAAAGGGCATAGCAAAACACGGGGTCGAAGATCGAAGAAGGAGATCGAACATTTAGTTAAAAATCTATCAGGCTTATGAATGACATTTGTCTACATTGATATAAAAACTTACGTTATTAATAAACACCGAGACGACATTATCCGGGTTATCCTGATAGGGTGCCGGCGGGCCGCCTACAATCTTGTGTCCTTTATCGAAGCTGACCGCGAAGCACGGGATCAGGATCATCTGCAGGACTTTAGCCTTCAGGTCTTGCGACATGGCGTCACTGGCGAAGTGTTCCACGAAGCGGAAGAATGCTGCGCGCTTCCAATCCACGTCATACGTCTGCGCTACTGTGTTCTCTAGGAAATCGCGAAGAAACTGAAACGGGATAGTGGTGTTAGGTATTTTAAAGACAAGCACATACCATCACGCCTGTATTGCCCAAAGGGGTAGGCGGAGTGTACTTAATGTACATCCACAGTCAGCCGGTATGTTTAGGTTCCATGTAATAGGGGGCGAGCCTATTGTCATTCACCGGGCACATACGCAAACTCCCAGCTGGTACTGAAAATTTCACCCAATAATAACAGTCGCACTTGAATCACTAGACTAATGAGGCAGACAACACATTTTTGCTTCTGCTACTAATATTGAACAACTGTTTAAAAAAGTAGGTAATTTATACAATTTCGAGTAAGATTGATGATTACCTGGAAGTCGGGTATAAATCGGTCGCACAAGGCTCGCAGCAGCTGGAACAACAAATCTATGTTAGATTTATGCTGCACGAAATAGTGAAGTAAAATCTTCACAATCAACTTGGGTTCCTTCCAGTGCGTGCAGTCGACTATCTCAACTTTCTTGTGGATTTCCTGTAACAAAGAATGGTATTAGTGAATAATTAGGTTATAAAGAAATTAATTTAAAGGTGTATCAAGTTAGAATTGATGTTTCTTGTATTTAAAGGTAGGTAAGGTGTTTCATGTAGTACAGTGGGTTATAGCTTTTACCTGGCGCACCCTAGGTGGGCCGGCGGGGTCTAAGTGGGTCAGGTAACAGCTATAACCCACTGTACATGGTATTTCCTGCCAATTTCCCAATTTATTTGGGGTCGTCGCAGAATGTCGCGTTCTTCTATTCATCCCTGTTAGTCGTAATTTCATCATTAGATCCCTTTTCCATCATATCTGACTTATCACAATCCATCCATCTTTTCTTTAGTCTCCTTACATACGTTTCATCCCTTCTCATCACGTGCCCGTATCAAAACAAACAATTCGAATGTCTAGACTTCTAGAGGATAATAAAAGAAGCCTAACACCAAGTACGCACGGCTACACATCAGTCTATAATGTCCAGTATAAGCCGACCTCTCATTGTGCAGAAAACCTATACACCAGTTCACCAGGTGGCGCTGATAAGTAAACATTGGTTTTATTGTGCTCCCGTTAAATAAATATTTAAATAATAGAAAAACTAACTCTTAGACAGTGGAACCCGTTTAAAAGTGAGCTTGACGCAACAAACTAAGTGTGAAAGTGTTATAAACAATCTATGTAGCATAATTATCATAAAAACAGTGATACTCGACCTGCATAAACAAAGACTTGTTTTTACTATAATTAATTACCAAAAGGCAAAGTGATAGACGTGTGTTGCTGCAATCTGGCTAAATAAAACATCTACCTACAATAACATAAACATCTGTTGATGGTTTTTCTGGATAAATCAAAATTATTGAAAGTTGCTACTACAGGATTTCGTTTTTTATTTGAATTGTGTGTTACTACAGCACCTGAGCACCATCTATTAAAACACAGAGGAACTAACATGTACTGAGTGATACCATACGTCAATTTGTGTTGACCCATCTAAATACTAATTGACTATCATGAATAGCGACATCTCTTAGAAAAAATAGTAATCTTCACCGCAGTACATAATACAACCGCTAATTTCACTCTCCTAAGTATCTGTCGTTTGACCAAGCGGTTTACCAGTTAGCTTTCCAAATAAGAACGTGTGAGTTCGCATCCCAAATAACGAAGATATATTAGGAATATTGTTTTTGAATTCTGATATCGATTTATCATAATGAATTTCCTTGAGAATATAACTTTCCGTCGTACACGCAGACAATCAGAACCAAGCAACGATGATAGTGATATTATATCACAAACATTGAATTGTACCTCAAATAGTATGCCGGACATATCAGAAGATGATTACAACCAAATAAAAATATTGAAAGACGAGATTGATACTTTGAGGGCACAATTAAATAGTGCACATCATGAGGTTGAGTTGTTAACATTAGAAAATAATAATTTAAAGATATGCAATGAAGAACTCCTGAAGAAAAATAATCTTTTTCAAGAAATCGTCAGAAGTCCAGTGAACCAGAAACAAAGAACACCAATAAAAAAATCATTCAATATTAAAACAAAATCCAAACAAACGCAAACTGTAAATATAGCGAAGGTGATCGTCGGAGAAGATATTACTACTTTAGATGTCTGTACAAAAATTAATATCGCCGACAATGCATGCAGCTCAGGCGAAAGTGATCTTGTATTGCAGACAACAAATACTGGAAGGAAAACATCCCCGCCCTTACGGACTCCACCCACGTCGGAGCCATCGACAAAACCTAAAATAGTTTTATTGAGTGGTGAAACATCTAATAGACTGTATGGTATGGCTGAAAAAACTTATCTAAATAACTTTGAATTTTGTCATTATCGTAAACCCAAATGTGGAATAGAACTTATCTTTGAAAATATTGATGCAAAAGTCCGAGAGTTTACAGAGTGTGACTACTGTATTATTTACATTGGTGAGGAAGATTTTCGAACAACCAATAATTATATTGAACTAGTCAGTTTTATTCGTGAAAAATTGTTACCACTAAATCACACCAACTTCATTATTTGTTTACCTACTTTTAAATACATGGAAAAACATAATATTATGTATAACAGTCGTATAGATACCTTTAATAACCTGCTTTATATGGATGTACAGACATATATGTATGCATATGTATTAGATTCTAATTTAAATCTGCCTTATACGTATAACACCTATAACAAACGACATAGCACACTGAATAATAAGGGATTAAATATTATTGTATCAGACTTGGAAAAATTAATCATAAAATTATGTAGCCTAGACAAAGTGTTTTCCGATGTTGATTGTGCCCAAAATAATGAATACGACTCACTTAATCAACCAGAACTGCTATCAAATTCCCAGTTTTTTCTATAATAGCATTAATATTATGCATCAAAATATAGCTGGATTGAAGAACAAATCGGATATCCTAACAATTAAATTGGAGGAACTTTCTACTAATGGGACTAGTATCGACGTTATATGTTTAACAGAACATTTTATTGAAAAGGGCTATGAACGCCTATTACATATACCAAACTTCTGTCCAGCTGCTTTCTTCTCGAGAAATAAAAAACGTGGAGGAACTTGTATTCTGGTCAGGGCTGGTCTACAATACAAAGAAATACCGGAAGTTGCAAAACAATCAATATCCGGTATTTTTGAGTGTTGTGCTGTTGAGCTGATTTGCCATAAATTGATTATTGTCTGCATATATAGAGTACCCAAACACACTCACACATTGTTTTATGAAAAACTAGAAAATATACTACATAAAATCTGTCGAAATACAAACAAAAATATAATATTAGCAGGGGATTTTAATATTGATGTCATAAAAAGAAAAAAAATCACTTTAGAATTTGAATATTTCCTATTACAATTTAATCTAAAACTAGCACTCCAGAAACCTACAAGATTGTACAGTAAAACATGTATAGATAATTTTGCATACAGCTACAAGAAAGTATGCAAGGCTGAAATAGTCGATTTGATTCTGTCCGACCACACGGCACAAATTCTCAAAGTCCCCATAAAGAGAACTTGTAAACTAAAGTGTTGGAAAATATACAAACAGGAAATTTCTACTGAAAATCTATATACATTTAAATCCCACTTAAAATGTTTATCTTTTATACATGTTTATAATGCCAATGATGCAAATCAATGTTACGATGGTTTTATGGAAGATTTCCTAATACTATATAATCTATGTTTTCCACAAAAAATTGTCACTATAAAAAGTAATAAGAGAACTAAATGGATATCCCGTGGGATAAAATTATGCAGTCAAAAGCAAAGGAAGTTACTTTGGGGGTATAGACACAATCCGACATCTCATAATAAACTATTGCTAAAAAAATACTCTACCCTATATAGAAAGATCATAAAACTAACCCAGAAAGCTCAAAATAACAACTATATTAATACCTCCCAAAATAAATCCAAAGCTGCCTGGAAAATTATTAATAATTCAAAAATATGTTTGCCGCAAGAACAAGTAGTTTGTATAAATAGAGACAATTTATCCTTCACTAACCCTAATGACATTGCTAATGAATTAAATAACTATTTTATTGACAAAATTGAAAATAAACTTCAAACTGACAAATATCCGCCTAATACTAAGTATCAAAATTTGACATCACAATCATTATTTATGACTCCCGTTTCAGCATTTGACATAAATAGAATTGGACGTAGTTTCTGAAAAACGTTCCAGCCCACAAGCTGACCATTTTGAGATAATCGTCATTAAAGTTCAATCTCGTATTACTCTATGAAATTTTCGTTTATAAGTACTGATACTTTTGTATGTCAAAGTGGTCATGAATTAGTTTTAATTTGACCCTATTTTACACTTCTTATGTTACTACTTTTTTCAATATTCATAAAAATAGGGCTGTGGAACGTTTTTGATATATTGTATTATTTAAGTTACATTCAAAATTGGAATTTATAAAAAACGTTCCAAATGACGTGTATGACAAGGAAAAAATAAATAAAACAAGATAAAATCGAAAAAGTAATTTTTTGGAGTGAAAAATATCTATAATTCTTAATGTTCTTCTTCATCATCTTCAAAATCAAAGTCTTGTTCACCAGAAAATCTTTCAACTTCAATTTAATCAGGTCCTCCCATGCCCTGCAGGTTTTTATAGAAAGACAGACAATCCTCAGGAATTAGACTAAACATTGACTTTAAGTCATTTAATTTAGCCTGGGTTATAGGTTTTCCGTTTGGCCAGAGTGGAACAAGAAGTTCTGAGCTTAAAGGAAACACACTTCCTTTAAATTTTCGCCATATTTACAGGTCTTGATTTAACATTTGAATTTATTTATTTTATTAGGTTGTACTTATGACACGAATTGCAAAATGAAGTCCTTGCAAATAGTATTTGTGGCCATTTTAGATAAGAAATAGTAATGTACTATAGGTATACTGTGGTAGCTGCTATTTGATGATAGATAATGTCATCTGTCAATCCACAGTACCTATACTATCACAGTATAATGACTTCAGGGCCTCGCCTCCAGTTTTCCCATATTGGGTAGCTGGAGTGGAACCCAAGAGCGCCCGTAGGACTCTCGACTCTGCCTTGCCTTAATTGGCCGGTCAGAGGGGGGCCGCCAGAGCTATATACTCGGGGGTGGAAGTGTCTAATGGCATAATAGCGGGGAAACTCAATCCGGGTCTCTTTTAGACCCGCGACGGTAAAACCGGGGCCGCACCTCTCTACACCCCTAGCCGCTCACGCCGCTGTTGCCGCCTTCTGCCTGTACTGGCAGCTTTTCGGGGGCCCAGCTAGTGAGGTGGCGAGTCACCGTCTGCTATCCCTAAGGATGTAAGTTCGAGGTTGTAGGCAGACGCCGTTTTCTTCCGGCAATAGAAGTTATCAGTCCACCAAACACCCACATCCGTAATCCCAGTAGCTTATCTTTTACTATAGTCCTGCTCCCACCCGGGATACTCCATGGCTGTACTCCTATAGTGCAGTTGTGGAGTGTCCCGGCTTGGTGCCCCATCCCATATTAGATTAAAGGGCTCCAAGGGGCCTCTGCGCGTTGGATTGTGTCCCCCCGCACGCCTGCCAAAGGACCGGATGTCTTCCTCACGGGAGGCATGCCGTGATAACCAAGGAGATACAAATAATATTTAACTCCTAAACATAGGGTAACAAGAGGTCCCTAAGTTCGGTGTGCCTTTTGGCATAGGCCTCCTCCGATTCTTTCCAATGGGTCCTGTCCCTTGCTACTCTGAACCAGAATGGTCCCGCTGTCTGTTTCAAGTCGTCTTCCCGTCTCCTGACTTGACGACCTCTGCCCCTTTTGCCGTCTCTTGTTTGCCAGAGGGTGACTTGTTTGCTCCATTTGTTAATGGGGTGGCATATGTCCAGTCCATCTCCATTTTTGGACGTCTATCCGGGTGAGAATGTCTGCGAGTTTTGTTTTTGCTCTTATGTCTACGTTCCTGACTGTCTTTTATTTTTAAGCCTAGCATGCTTCGTTCCATGGCACGTAGGCATTTTGTTAGCCTTTCCCTGTTGTGAAGTGTTATTGACCAAGTTTCACAGCCGTAAATAAGAACTGGTAGAATACAGGTCTCGAATGTTTTCTTTTTTATGTGGATGCCTAGATCCTTACTTTTCACTATTTCCTTCAGTGACACTGAAGGAAATAGTGAAAAGTATTTTATTACATTTTCTCCATCCTTGGGCTATTCGCCTGTTTATCTCCTTTGTCATTACATCTGAAGGGGATATTATCTGTCCTACGTAAATATATTCTTTAACATATTCAATCTTGTTGCCATCTACCATAACATCTATTTCCAGACCAACTTCTCTACTTATATTTGCTAGACTCTGCATCATTTGTTCTATTGCTGCTGGATTCTCTTCAAGAAGCACCAGATGGCAAATCTTAGGTGGGCTCCTGGGTGGGCTGGGTTTAGACGGGCTCCATTAATGTTCAGGCCTAAGTGGTCCCAATTTAGCTGTCTAAAGATATACTCTAGTACACAGTTTGACAGATAATATTGAACTTTAAAAAATTAAAAATAAGATCCTATGTTAGATGGACGACTTTTTTAGAATTATTCTTAGGTCTCATGATCCTAATGTAAAAAATTACGAAGTTATGGAAGTTTCTGCAAAATGGGCAAACTTGTAAAATGTTCCTTATATTTGGCCCACTCTCTAAATTGAGGTCTTTAACACATTAATATTAATTGGTATAATCTCAGATCCAATTGATTGTTTTGTTGAAATTGTTGTTGAATTGGCTGTTGTCAAGTATGTTTTTTTAACATTTCAGATGACTTGGAACTTTTTAGTGATTATTATATATTTTCGAGATGGATAACATTTATTTAAATCAAAAACGTCTCAAATGGTTTGGAACGTTTTAGTGAAACATTTATTATTACAAAGGTCGTTCAGATTTAATAAATCAAAAACGTTTCAGTTGAGTTGGAACGTTTTAGTGAAAAGTATATTTTAATAAGGTCATTTAGATTTAAAAAATCAAAAACGTTTCAGATAGCTTGGATCACATTTAAGAAAATTGTATATGAGTTTTTCTTACATAGGTGTGGTTCCAAGTAGCTTGAGCTCTTTTAATTAAATATTTATTAGTATTCTCCATACATGTGGGTTGGGCTACCATATCTTAATTTCATTATTAAAATGACAGTAGGGCCACCAAATTTTGACAGTTAGTAAATAGCAATCACGTGACTTTTTTGGTATCATTAACTCGATTTTGATCTGATTGTGGGTTGGAACGTTTTTCAGAAACTGCGTCCAATTATCGATGACTTAAAAAATACGAATACTGTTGGTTATGATGGTGTGTCTACCAAAGTAATAAAATATGTGAAAGAGATCTTATCGCCTGTATTGGCACATATTGTCAATATTTGTATTTATGACGGTAATTTTCCAAATCGTCTAAAAAAAGTTATAATTAAGCCATTACATAAACAAAATGACAAAACTGATGCAAAAAACTATAGACCAATTGCTAAGATCTCTATATTTTCAAAAATTTTTGAAAAAGTTATTTATAATTCGCTTTACACTTATTTTGAGAAATATAATTTATTTTGTGTGGAACAGAAAGGATTTCGAAAGAAATGTGGAATAAATATGGCTCTATATGATTTACTTTCCCCTGTCATGTCATGTGTAGATAATAAAAATCCTGTATGTGCTATCTTCACTGACATGAGTAAAGCCTTTGACTACGTAGATCATACACTACTCATACAGAAATTACATGCTTATGGTATAAGAGGTAATGTCCTTGACCTCCTAGAATCATACCTAAGCAATAGGTACCAGTGTACTGAAATTATTAGATTATGTCCTAAAACTAAAATAGAAACCACTTTCATATCGGAACCAAGACTCCTAAGGTATGGCGTACCCCAGGGTAGCGTGCTTGGACCGCTACTTTTTTTAATATATATTAACGACCTCCCAAAAATGACACAACAAAAAATGGTTCTCTTTGCCGATGATAGCACAGCTATAATAGAATGTACAAATCCCAATAATTATGAAAACGAGATTAATGACTCACTGAAAAAAATTATAGATTGGCTTAATTGTAATAATTTAGTAATTAATTTAGATAAAACTAAAATCATGCAATTCCATCAACGTCGGGCAAATCCCACTATAAATTTGACTCATAAAAAATACAAAATAGAATCAGTTAATACTGCTAAGTTCTTAGGTATAATGATAGACAATAAATTAACATGGAAACCACAAATAGAACACCTATGTAACAGACTGAGTAAATCTGCATATGCTCTATATCAATTGTCTAAAAAAGTAAATATTAGCACGTTACTGACAGCTTATCATGGACTAGTTGCTTCAGTGCTATGGTACGGAATTATATTTTGGGGACAGTCAACTGACAGGGAACTTATATTTAAGATGCAAAAACGCTGTATAAGATCTATGTGTGGATTAAAAACTACTGATAGCTGTGAACCATCCTTCAAATCACTGAAAATACTAACACTACCAGCATTGTATATTTTAGAATCTGCAATATTTATAAAAACCAACCCTCAGTTTTTCGAAAAAATGTCTGATATTAAAAGAAAGCCAATACGTGCACAATATTTAACACAATTATGTAATGTAAAATGCAAGACATCTTTAATGCAAAAGAGTTTTTTTGGCATTGCGCCAAAGATCTATAATAAAATACCAGACAATATCAAACATATGCCTCTAGTAAAGTTTAAAAAAGCTCTCACATTATTACTAATTAACAAATGTTATTATAAAATTGAAGACTTTTTAAATGATAATTTGATATGAGGGAGAATTTAAAGTATTTTAATTTAATGTAAACTACAAATTCATTATATTAATATTTCTCTTCCATAATTGATAAGTTCATAACTATGCATGCATGTATGTTTCCTGTATAAATATTTGTATGTCAAAATTGACAAGACATAGCGCACTATTTAGTTTTTAAGATCCATCTATCATATAACCTATGTTTCACAAATAAATTGATTTGATTTGATTTGATTTGAATGAAAGTTCAGCTAATACTGGGAAAGTATTGCTTGAGGTGTAGCCTTAGCAGATGACGAGTATAAAGAACAAAAGAAAAATACTTACATGGTATTGATCACTACACCAAATACGTTTTAACAATTCAATCAAGTCTTGTTGACCTGCCAGCCACTTTTCATCGAACTTGATCAACAGAGATATGACCCTTATAGACTGGAACTGCATTTCAGCCCTATCAGCTTGCGGGAGGTTGGCCGCAGTACCACCTGTGTTCGCCGCTAACAGTTGCATAAGTCGAGGTTTCTTAGCGGTCTGTAAAGCCTCTCTGTATGGAGGACCTGCTTTTGGATGTTTGATTAGATATACGAGGAATCGGCTCCATTGCTGATCCTTTATGTTATTGTCATTTAGTATTAAGTCTAATGTCTCTTTGGGATATCTGAAAACAAAATAATTATAAAAAAAAGCCGCTAAGAAACTTCTTATCGATATTAACAGGAGTTTCTGCTACTTTACCTCATCAGGAACTTGACAAGTGGCTCTCTGAACGGCGAACCGGCTTCTATCATGAGTGACTTTTCGGTGTGGAATATAAGTCGACACAAGACATCGATAAAACGAGGAGACGCGGCCGGTATTTGATGGAATATACCAATCAGGATTATGATTTTCTGTTCATTTTCCATGTTCTTCGATACACTCTGAAGAAAGTTTCCACCTTCAACGAGAATTGAAAATTATTTAATGATAATACAAGCTGACATTTTAATGGTTGGTTTCCCGCCGAAGATTGATTTGCCATTAGGATTACTATAGAAACATAATGTTAAAAGTAAACAACAAAAAATATTTTATTTTTAAGTAATAAAAAATTATATTAATTTAACTCGAAAGCGTTAGAAACGATGGTAGACCACTAGACATAACGTATGTATGTATTGAATTAAAGATTAAAAATAAAACATACCTCTATTAGTCTGTATAGAATAGTCTAGCAACTTCTTGAGTAGCTGCAGCAACTGTTCACACAGTTTTTCGCTGAATGTCGAGGGGAACAGCTGAGTTAAGTACGAGAGTCTCTTTGCGCCGTTTACACTCAAGTGTCGATGGTCTCCGAGCGTCAGTAATAACGGTCGCATAACCGGATGAACCATCTCCATATCGATTTGGAAACCCGAAAGGAATTTCTGCATGCATTCGAAACCAACCTAAAAAGAAGATATATTTTTATTTTAAAACAAATAATTGTACGGCTAATAATTCGTCATTATTAAAATATAATGTAAATCGGGAAAACTAAAAACAGTAATAATACTCTTTATTTATTCATCAACAAATCCATACATTTGTGTCGAACAATTAGATAACCTTTACAATATCACATTTAAAAAAGTTAATTTACAATATCAGCTTATCACATTAAAATTTAATTAATTATCATATAATTAAATTAATAATTCTATAAATAAAACTTACCTGCTGCAATTCCTGGTCATTCTTCTCAAGCGATTTGTAAAGTACCTGGAATATTTTCTCGCGGCAATGTTTCTCTTGTATATAGTGGCAGGACGCGAGAGCTTTAAGAGCAGAGGCTCTCAAGGGAACCAAGTTGACGCCTTTATAGCAAGGCAACTTTCCTAAAACGGTGTCTTCAGCCTCGCATAAGGAAAGTAACTCCCGGAAAAACACTTTGTGTTCGTTTATGTTTAGATCTGAAAGAAACATTAAGAAAATAATAATGCCATTTCTTCGGAAATAAAAATGACTGGCATTTTGGTGCCTTTGAATATTTTATACAAATATTACCTATTGTGAATAGCCTAGGCTTCAATGTGGTACAGAATGTAGTTCCATCCATAAGACCCATTTGCGCGTTAGCTGGTTGGTGTCGAAGTAAATGTTTCTTGGGTGGAATTATATCCGCCAATACTTCTCTGTGCGGATCCATTACCTCTGTTACAGTTTTCTTTTGTAATTCTGCTATAAGTTCTAACGATTTCATGGCCTGAAGAATGAATGACATATAAATGGAGTATATAACATAGTAAAGTTTGTATTATATTATTGAGGAAAGCATTTTTACCTGTTGTCGGACAAGGAGGTGTGGACTCGTCACTTGCAACACAAGCTCTTGAAGAACATCGTGTAACGCTCTTGCCTTTGCTGCAGCGACGTCGGCCTCTGTCTCCACAGACTGTCCATTGGAACCAACTACGCTTACTCGCACAAGTCGCTCTAAGTTAACAGTAGCCATATCTATCGCACCCGAAGATACTTCGCCTGTCAAATCCATCATAACAAAGAGCACAGCCTTCAAAAACGTGAAGACGTGTTTGTAAACCCACTCGGGTGCCATCTTCTCCACCATAAACTTAACGGCGATGCAGCCGCCTAGCTTGGCATACCAGGCACGCTCGTAACACAACGCTGACATCCTCTCAGCGAGATACTCCATTAACGGCAATCGGCATGCACGTTCCCGACTACCCAATACAGTAGCAGCAGTCTCTATCATAAGGACTAGAGCTAGATGGCCAGGCTTGCACAGCTCTTTCTCTTCATGACCCATTATGACGGCGATAGCGTCAACAAGTACCAACGCATCGAGACCTTCTTTGGGAGTGGAGCTCTCGATAAACGGCCCTGCCTGCTGCGCTATTGCAACCATAGTGTAGTGTCTTACTAACGACACCATCGTCGGTAGTACGTGATGACGTAACTCCTTGATAGCTGCGGCTACAAACATTCCAGTGAGCGCTGTTCGATGCGTGTTCCTCACTATACTATTAGAGCACTTGTAGTAAGGCCCATTTTGAACCTGGATCTTGCCATCGATGAAGCTTGGGTGGTTGAACAGCTTCTGTAGCGTCGCTTTGTCATCGTCCAAATTAAGAGATGATGCTAAATAACACCTAAGAACTTCCCAACATTGTCGTCTGTAGAAAGGATCTGTCATGCTTGACTTTAGCGCAGAAAAGGCTGTCTCTATTACTTTATCTACTTCGAAATCTATAGGTTTCGGTTGGTCTTGGAAGTATGCTTGTACCGCGGGCGGTGGAGCATCAGTTTCTCGGTACTCCAATCTCTGCGGTTCTATCATCATCTTACGGTTCCCACCACCGAATTTTCCGAGAACTCTGAATGCAATTCTTGCAACTTCATTGTTTTGCAATGTCCTCCAAAGCGCTTGCATAAGATCAGCCCTTACAGGTTGAATATGTTCATATAAAAAGTCGGGTTGCAAGTTGTCTACACAAAGTTCAAGTGTCCTCAGACCTTGTGATATTAGAGTATGAGAACCGTTTAGTGCGGAGACTAAAGGGTCCATGAGCATCGGTAGATAAGGCAATAAACTGCTTAATCTAACGGGTACAGTCAAGCATAACTCAACAAACAGGTCTTTCATGTGTTGCTTGTGAAGTCCACTTTGAAGGCGATTCAAGCCTTCAAGTAAGTTTGGCAGAAGGGGTAAGAATTCTTGGTACAATAAGTCATGGCTACCCCCGCCGATGGAGCGGAATAATGCTCTTAAGAGTAGGAAATAATTATATGGTTCTTTAGCAGTCATGGCATAATCCATGGCTTTGTTGACGATGCTATGTAAATGCGGCCTTAGCATTTGTTCATTTTCTGTTGGAAACAAACTGACTGAACCAAAAACTAATTTAAAAAGTCTCAGGTAGAGGTTGGATCGCTCCACATTAGTCCCCATTTCTTCCATCCTTTGAAGGAGGTACTCTACAAGGACGGTCGCGAATATCGGCGATGTGGCAGGATTGGATAAAAATGTGTTAGCAATTATTTGCAATGTCGTATTCTTGTTAATTCTTTCAACCATATGTGAAATCGTCGCTGTGAATATTTCTTGGAACGTTTGTGGGTTCATCATGGAAAACTGTAAATAAAAATATTACACTGTATTGTATTGTTCTGCCTTCATTTTACTGGCAGAAAACAAAGTTCAAGTTGTTCCGAAGTTATTCTAGAAAGACAATTTTTTTGAGATACATACCACTCCGCTAAAGTGCTCTAGCACCTCTTTCTCCTCTTTAGAACGTACATGTGGTTGCGCAGGCGGCTGTGCTGGCACCCTAGGGGCTGCTAGCGTGTATATGTCGAGTGACTGAAGCCCCCAACGCACTAGTCGAATGAACACTAATGTTTCACGGGCACTGAACTGCTTCTGACCAGTTATAGTAGTTGTTGATGTACCCTCCGTGTTTGTTGTTGTCTGCTGGGGTAGAATGTTGAAACTTTAGTTTTAATACGTGATGTCAATAATAAAAACTATGATAAAATAAGTTATTTTGAAAGAAATTTCAATGTTATTTCCCATTTGACAAAATAATATCACCTTTATATGATTGGTATAGAGTTGAAAATAAGGCATGTACAGTTTGTTCGAAATAAGTAAGCCGATCGGAAGTTAGCCGTTGCGAACTACCGCGGTGGTAAAATCGTATAATTAAGTGTTTAAATCTGTTTAAATACATAAATATCGAAATTAGTAAACACAATAATTAGAAATGTGAAACATATACGACTCTAATTGTCTTTACACGGACTCTTTCTATTAAAATTACCACTTCTAAACCACTTGTAGACAACTTCCGATCGGCTTACTTATTTCGAACAAACAACGCATAATTATATTCTTTGTCATCTTTGGGACAAGTTCTTGCTAGTTTTCAGCGTATTCCTATCACTAGAAGACTATCACCCTACAAGTTACAAATCAGGAAAAAACTTACTTTGCATGATGCACATCCCCATGTGATAGTCTTCACACCACAAACAAGCGTCTTCACCAATGTCCTATAGTCCCCTACATTCAAGTTGTTCATTTGGGAGGTAGGGAAGCCTATCTTAGACTTCTCCTCACTCTTGGAGAGGCCGTCCAGGAAGTCTGGCGCTAGTTTCTCTTCCTCAACTTTAACTTCAACTGTGGATAGACTTGGGGCTGGAGTCGTTGGTGTGCCAGGTGTAGTACCATTAGTACCAATAGCCAATGGTGTTGTTTGTTTACTAAAACAAATCACGAAATTTGTGAAGCAAATCACAGAACGATTTTTTTGTGTAATGTAATGCTATTAGGATTTTATTAAAATATGTATTAATTATCAATTTCTTATTATGTATGAATTCGTTAGAAGGCGGTGTAGGTCTAGTGATATTACCATTGGACTGCCTAGACATCAGTATCGGGTTTGAATCCAAGGCAGGCCTTTGACCATTTGGAATAGTGTAAGTATTACTAATCTATACTAACTAGAGGTAAAGTTTGTGAGTTTGTGAGGCTGTAGGGAGTAATCTCTGGATATTTTTTCATTAAAATCCACTGTACTGTGTTGACTTCGCAATAAAAATTGACACTTACCACTTGTTCATGAGTGCAGGCAGTTGTAACTTGGATATAGTTTTAAACTTCAGCACGAACACTTCTAAGATGCGCATGAGTAGCTGTCGACCCTGCGGCTGTGTTCCGGCCGCGGCTGCGCCCTCGCTCTCTGACCGCTGTCGTATACAGTCAACTAGGTTCAGCAGCAACTTGCAGGACATTGTTTGTATGCTAAAAACCAAATAGATATTTTATGGTATTTATTCTTACAAGACACTACACAAAAACTTTAATTAAGGTCTGGTTTCATGATAAAAACATTACATATCTGGTTCAATAAAATTGATGAGTTTTTTGGTAATGTCAAAACAACAGCTTTTCAACTCAATGCATATGAAACTATATACCGTAAAATTTGTCGTCCGTATATATGTTTGTTCCAGCTTATCTCAAAAAGGGTAGGGCCAATATTGATTTTACTGGCAGACAGCTGATGTTATAAAGAGTAACTTAGGCTATTTAACATCGCGCTGCCACCCTTAGGAGCCGAGTAGGAAGAAAAAAACATAAAAGGGGAGTGACACCACAGGGCACAGCCTACCAATTGGATTGAATAACGGAACTACACAATATTGTTGTTGAGTTCATTACTCACATTTTTAAGAAAAGTTGCTAACATCATTCTCCTTAAACATTTGGGGGGAGTTCATAATAATATAAATTAATGTGTACATAATACATTACTATGACTTCTATTCTTATATTGCTGAGAAGACCCATGCCCATTGGTGAGAAGGAAAATAGATTTGTAATACAAACCTTGTAGGCAGAGATTCATCATGGACATTCTTAGAAAACAAATGCGCTGCAATAGCGAGATCTGTCAGCGGCAGCAACTGCCTCACGTGGTGCACTAGATCGGCAAGTGTTGAATACGCCAGCGGACGTAACGATTCATGGACTGTCCACCCGCCCCCAAGTAAAACATCTTCATCGAAT
This sequence comes from Subacronicta megacephala, assembly GCA_958496365.1. Taxonomy (NCBI): domain Eukaryota; kingdom Metazoa; phylum Arthropoda; class Insecta; order Lepidoptera; family Noctuidae; genus Subacronicta; species Subacronicta megacephala. Next base: position 12,056,212 of record OY292515.1, read on the forward strand.
AGCCGCTCCATGTACGGAACAAACTCTGAAAAAACGTATTTTGTTAGAATATTATTTATATCGAATTTGAGAATTACTTACATAGAATATACCATAACGCCTGTATTCCCCGAAGGGTTAGGCAGAGGTGTACTTATGTAACCCTCGCTTCAACAGTATTTCTAAGTCCCATGTTATTACATGGACGTTCCTGTTTAATGGCAATAGGCTCGCTTCCTATTGGAAGCGAGCCTATTGCCATTAAACAGGAACATCCAGACTTCGAGCTGCTACAGGCAAATCCATAGAAAAACTGACTGACACTTTGCTCAGAAATTGAACCCAGGACCTAGCCTAACCAAACGAGGCAATCAACTTACATAGACATAAAATATTTATTAGTCTAAATATTCTGCACTATTCTATTTCAATTTTTTTGTTAATGCTTAAATGTTTACTATGTTAATTAATTGATTTTACAAACTTTATAAACTTACTCAGTCTTAAGTCTGTAGCAAGTATATGTCGTGTTGCTATGACCAACTCTTTTCTAAGGTGTGCCACTTCTGGTGGGCATAATGTCAACAATCCTATAATGCCTTTTACCATTAAATTTGCATGGTTGGCAATTGTGTCCTGATATATTCTGATTATATATGCCAAAAATGCCAATGTCTTAATTTGGGCACCCATGAAGTCCACAAAAACCTCCTTGTTGAATGAAGCTGATTGTCTGTAAATAATATTAATAATGCTTATGTTTCCAAAAAAAAAAATACTAGACATTTTCTTAATAATTAATATTTATTAATGTATATATTAATGATACTACAATTTTCAAAATCAAATAGAAAATTATAAGCCCTGCATTAGTGGTTACTGCCAATGAACTATGGAAAGGTAAGGACTACTTTTCTGATGGATTTACAAATTAAGAACTAGAATTATTTATTACCTGTGGGTAGCAGCAGGTTGCAAAGTGATGGTCTCCATGATGAGAGGAATGAAGTTGCTGACCTCCTGGTGTACATTTTGTTTGTACAGTTGATACATGAGGACCACAATGATAGGTAATTCTTGGATCACTTTCAAAGAGAGCACCGATCTTGGAATCAGGTTGTACTGTAATTGAGATAATGGGGTTGTAGGCAGAGATAGGGATTGTCAATTCTGGCAAATTTAAGAGATAACACACATAATGTATTAAACTTATAACCTAAGATAAGTAAAATCAGAACTGTCTGGATCATGAGCATTTGGCGGTATGTTGACCTATGTAATAGGGGGCCATAAACCAGGCACAAATCCAAGCTGCTACTGAGAATTTCATAGAAAAACCCAATAACACTTTGCTTGATCTGAGAATCAAACACATGACCTTTATTAAAGCAGATATGCTTACAACCACTAGACTAATGAGAATGGCATTATTTAAAACAAAGATGTTACTTATATCTCTAGCCCAAAGTTTGTCTGGATTACAGGTTAAAAGAAGTAGTAAAGAATAAGAGACATTGTTTAAATAAAATCCATTTGGTTTGATTACTGCTTTATTAGATCACCATCTTAAAAAAGCAGTTATCAATCCCTAACTTTTCCCTAAAAATCAATAATATCAAAAATGTTTAGTTTCAAGAAATTATTATAATAGTTGGAGTAGCATGGGGGGAGCAGGGGCTGCTATAGCCCCAGGCGGCATACGAAAGGGGGGGTGGCAGCAAAGGCCATTATCTTGAAAAGTGATTCCAAAAATACTGTGGGCAATTTACTAGTCAAGTGTATAAACATAATTTGGGTTCAACAAAAAAAATACGAGTGGTCCCAAGTGACAAAAAGCCATGTTATGCCACTGAGTATACTGCTGGCTCAATAGAATTTGTACTTACAGTTACAACACTACCATCCAGTAATTTCTTCTCAGTGTGTATTGGTGTAGTTGTATATGTCTCTTGTAAGAGTTGTTCTATGTTTACTTCTGATAAATCCTTTACCCTTATTGTGGGTTTCGGTTCAAATATTTTAGGCAAATGATTGGGCAAATCAGAATATATACCTTTTACCCACTGGAGGAACTTGTGGATCTAAATAAAAATAGAAATATTATGAATTGGTAAGCAAATTTGCAACAATAGTGAATCTTTTGCAGTCTCTTTGTGATCAACATTATATGAATTATTAAATTAAATAAAATACTTACATCAACTTCAGTACTGTATGCTGGTCTATATTGTTTGTGCAATTCCATAAAAATCTTAAGACAAACTAAGACATTCTCTTCATTTTCTATTTCCATCAATTTAAGCATCAGCACCAAGATGCTTTTCACATAGGGTCTTAAAGTCTCACTGATAGGGAGGCGATGGATCATTTCCAATATGAGTTTTCTCACTTGTTGGATATTATACTCGGCAATGAAGTGTGGCTCCCCTTCTTGAAGTATTTTTAGGAATATTTTGAGAGAGTGGTCCAAGAATTGGGGATATTGAGGCGAACTAAGTATTACCTATAAAAATATTACCAATCAATAGAATTGTTCAAAAACTTATTATTATTTTATATTATTGTGTAGGTATACAGGAGAGATCGATGATTGCTGGTCACTGTCATTTTAAGGCAGCAAGGCATACTAGCTGCACATCATGCAATCATACCTCAAAGTTTTCACTAAGTTCCTGTGCAGCTTTGAGCTTGATTTCATCCTTTGCGCCTGGGTCCGCTAGCATAGTCACATAGCTCCTGTACGTATTCATCTGGGTGTGCGGGTCCCCAGGACCGCCTGCAGCCATCGAAGCCATCATTTTGCACGGAAACTAGTCTCAGAGTTATGTATTTTCACCATCAAATAAATAAGCGCACATGATAGGTGGATACCACAAACCAAAATAATTTATACAACGAACTGAGTCCTATAAACACTTAAAGATATCATTCATTCTTTGAATATAGGTGTTTGACATATTTTGTAATTAGTCGCAAATATTGAAATATTGAAAATAACACAAACAACCGGACCAAACATGCAATGCTTGTAACTCGCAAGATCGCAAGTAAAAAGGTTTTTTTTGTTATATTTTTGGATGGCTTCGGAGGCCTTTGTGCCATATCTTTATTTAAAAAGTACTTATTCCTGTCTATGACCGGTGTAGCCACCCTACTGTAAATAGGTTCACTAGTTTTGGTCTAAATTTTCCCCAAATTTTAAGATATTTTTATCTAAAAAAACCCCAGAATTCACTAAATAATTTAAAGCTAAAGCATCAGCATTTGCCTTGGGTGCAATTTTTTTTCTTGGTTTTTCGCAAAATATTTGGCTATAACCTACGAATAAATAATACTCTATTTATTCGTAGGCTATAACCTACGAATAAATAGTATTATTTATTCGCAGGCTATAACACATTCTAGGTACGGTGGCCCACCACGGTGGTAGCACATCAAGTCACCACAAAATGTCTAATTCTCAGTTGATTTTGAACTTTATTTTAATTAGTTAAGGTTTAAAATCATTTAGAGAAATTTGACAGTTTTGTATACCTTGACCTGCTGGCGACTACATGGCATAAATACATGGCAGTAAAAATTAGAAACGCCGAATGTTCGGCTCACTCAATATTATATTATTACCGATTCATTTGATGATGATGATGATTTTTATATTCGTATTTGGCTGAATATTCGGTCGGTTTACCGAATATATAAATAGGTATTATTATTACATTGTTAAAAAGCCTATCCGCACCACCCACGGCCCACCACGCCAAACTAGTGCTTTACACATGCAGTGTACTCTTCACCTTTGTAAAGTTACTTTTAATTTCATTACATTTAAAAACGTTCACAAACTTGTTGTAATTAATTTAATTCAAAATACTCAGTACGGATAATATTTTTTAAATTATATCATGCGAGATATTGTAATAAATGAAAGAACGCGGCATTGACTGAGCGGGCCTATCGCGAGTCCAGGCGAGGAGGGTGCGGCGCGGTTTCACATGGCTACAGGTCAAAATAAATTCCTAAAATCACTTAGAAATTTAGAACCTAAGCGCAATGACCGGGAAAATTTTGCAAAGAATCATAGACTTCAAATGCTCTACCTTTGTAGTTTATACCTTGTTCTATTGTTCTTGGTATAGCTATAAACTTCTATTGTTTATTCCATGTCATCGGCATCGATGGATGCTTTACAAATTTAATTTAATTTCTTGTAATGGACGAAAAATGGGTTGAAAATGAAAACAATGTGCGGGTTGTGAAAAAGTGAAAATTTTCATATCAAATATTACTTAAAATGTGATCATGGCTGCTCCTACAATAGTGTTGGTCATAACATTTTGGCTTTGGTGCACAATAGTGTATGGTTACCAGTTCATATCACAATATCCGAATCAGCCTAATGAGACATTCCATTTCTATCATCTTGCCGTGGACAGGGTCAGTGGTCAAGTTTACGCTGGATCGTTAAACTGGATTCACCAGTTAAGCCCTGACTTAAAGCCAATCCATGTTATAAGCACAGGTCCAAAACTTGACAATCCAATGTGTCCTGCAAGTGGTTGCACTGCGCCCGACATAAAGACTACTGATACTGATAACGTGAACAAAATATTAGTAATAGATCAAGAGTCCAGTCGAGTGATTGTGTGCGGTTCTGTGGCGCAAGGTTCCTGTCATAACTATAAATTGGGAGACTTGTCAGTGAAACCAGAGTTCCTTGCTGTTAATGTTGCAGCGAATGACGTTGAAGCGTCGACCTATGCTTTTATTGGCCCTGAGAGGTATGATTCGTGGGCCCGAGCTAATGCGCTTTATGTGGGGACAACATTCACCAACAATGGGGAGTACCGACACGATGTTCCTGCGATATCCAGTCGCAACCTGATGACACTCGAAGTTGCAAAATATACTTTTAACAAACAAAGCTCAATACAAATAGATGTGAAATACAGAGATAACTTCTTAGTGCAGTATGTGTATGGCTTCAATACTAGTGATTATGCATATTTTTTGATAATTCAAAAACATTCCCACCTTGCTGGTAATGAGGAACTGGGGTATGTGTCCCGCCTAGCTCGTACATGTGTTAATGATGACAATTACAACAGCTACACTGAAGTTACTTTAGAGTGCCATGTAAGGGAAGAAACTGTTAGTGGTAAGAGTGAAGTGGTCAATTACAATTTAGTCCAAGATGCTAAGATTGCTAGGGCCGGTACAAACTTAGCGGCACAGTTGGGTATTGAAACTGGAGACTTTATTCTTGTAGCAGTATTTAGTCCATCAAAAAGTATTTCTAATGAGCCCATGACTAAGTCAGCTGTTTGTGTATTTTCTTTGCAGGAAATAGAAATTAAGTTTAATGAGAATGTTCACATGTGTTTTAATGGCAGCACTAAGGCACGCAACATGGGCTACATATCAGGCATGATTTCTGATGGAAAATGTCCCAGTGTCGGTTCAACAGGAAATATTCTTAATTTTTGTGAGGTAGGCCTTAAAATTAGTGGACAGTATCCTATAAAAACTATGTCTGTTATTAACTGGAATGATATGTTGGTTACTTCTGTCACAATGTCTGTAACTGGTTTGCATACTGTGGCATTTCTAGGGACTAATAATGGCATTCTGAAAAAAGTTCTGATTGATGCTGATAAAACATTAGAATATTCAAGTGAAATGATTTTACCTGGACAGAAAATCCTCCCAGACACAACCCTGTCTCCTTATCAGAAAACATTGTATGTGCTGGCAAAAAACTCAATAGTGCAAATACCAACTGAAAGATGTGCAGAACATGGGAATTGCTCCTCTTGTCTGGAATCAAATGATCCCCATTGTGGATGGTGTTCTCTGGAAAAACGATGTACTGTTCAAAATATGTGTCAAAAAGGTATGAAATATGTGTCAAAAACCCAAAGTACCCCCAGATGGTTGTCTCAATACATTGGTCAACAATGTATTGATTTTGAACAGATTTTACCTGACAGAATATCTATAAATGAAGAAATAACAGTACAGCTTATTATAAGAACTTTGCCAGAATTAGGCAATTCTGAAGGCTCAGAAGGCCCAAAGTATAGATGTGTTTTTGGAAATGCTGAACCCATAGATGCTGTTGTAACATCAAATGGCCTTGCTTGCCCTACACCAGATGTAAAACACAGGCCTAAAATAACACAAAATCAAGATCATGTGTATGTTTCACTTTCTGTTCATTCATCAGAAACTAATAAGGATTTTGTTTCCAGAAACTTTGCTTTCTATGATTGTTCTAAGCATACTAAATGTCACTCATGTATATTGAGTGAGTGGGCTTGTAACTGGTGCATATATGATAACCGGTGCACACATGATACTTCTGTTTGTCAAAGGACCATTATAAGTGGAGAAAATAATCCTACCAAACTACTGAATCATGGCATTGGACATTGCCCTAGGATACGACAATACAAGAAACCTATTTTGTTACCTAATAATGTGCCTAAAGAATTAGAGCTTGAAGTTGAGAATCTCCCACACTTGCAACCAGGACATACAGGATTTCAGTGCATAGTGACTATTGAATTAGCCAACATGATACTGCCTGCAAGAGTTGAGTCCAATCATTATATTGTGTGTGATAAAACAACCTATTCATATGAAGAAGATGTGGGAGAATATAATGTAAGTGTTAAAATTGTCTGGAATCATAAACACTACATTGATACAATTAACATCACATTATACAAATGTGAAATTCTTGGATCTCATAGAGAACATGCTGATTGCTCTCTTTGTATTACTCGAAACTCTATCTATAAATGCACCTGGTGTGGCAACTCATGTTCTTACAGTGAAACATGCTTGGAGAACCCAGTAACTGAGTGTCCAAAACCTAGAATTGATATGATTAAACCACTAAGTGGGCCTATAGAAGGAGGAACTATAGTTACCATTGAAGGCAGTAATCTTGGTTTGAGGGTTGAAGAAGTGTCTGGCAAAGTACGCATTGGAGATGTTTTGTGTGAAATAGTAGACTTTGAAGTTTCTGTAAGCATAACATGTCGCACTGGACCTTCTAATGGTACAACTGTAGTCCCAGTCATTGTGGAAAATGATTCTGGTCACACAGAATCATCTGTTTTATACAGTTATAAAAATATAAAACTTCAAGGCCTCTATCCAGCACTAGGACCAGTTTCAGGAGGCACTCAATTAGCTATAGGAGGGCAACATTTGAACATTGGTTCCTCTATATCTGTTTACTTGGATGAATTGCCATGCTCTGTTAACACGACACAGACCTCAAACAGTCGCTTAATATGTATTACTCCAAAGGCCGCCACACCTAGGGTAATTCATACTTTAACAGTGGGTATAGATAATGCAAATAGAACTTTATATGGTGATTTGTTTAACTACACAGCAGACCCAACTGTAATGGAAATAAAACCATTGAAAAGTTTCGTATCTGGTGGCATAATGATAACAGTTCATGGCACAAACTTGCACACCATCCAAAAACCTCTAATGAAATTGTATTATAACAATGAATTGGTACCTGTAAATCATACAGTTTGTACTGTGCTGAATGAACATCAGATGGAATGCCCTAGTCCTGCAGTGAATAAAAAATACTTTGACATTTTACAAGCAACTAAAGCTCAAACAAATACTCCACAAATAGCTATGAAAGTCGGTTTTGTAATGGACAATGTGGAAACAATGCACGAAAAGTATTTTAATCCTCCTCGAAGCTATATGGTTTTTGTCGAAGATCCCCATGTATATCAATTTCCAAATAAGGGGATAAAATCTTACAAAGGCGATCCATTAGTAATAGAGGGTGAAAATTTAAAAAGGGCGAGTGACGAAACTGATGTTATTGTTACCATTGGAACACAACCATGTAATGTTACTAGTCTGACAATGCAACAACTTCTGTGCACGCCTCCTCAAATACAACCTGCCAATACTGATGAAAATGGCGTACAGATCACAGACATAAATTTACCTTTGGTGGTTGTAAAAATTGGAAGAAATTTACGCTTTCCAATCGGCTATCTTCATTATGAATTATTGACAAATTACAATTTACCGCCTGAAGTAATCGCAGGAATCTCCGGGGGAACATTTCTTTTAGTGCTTATATTTATGATTGTGCTGGTAATGTACAGACGTCGCAGTACAAAAGCTGAAAGAGAATATAAAAGAATTCAAATCCAGATGGATACTTTAGAGAGTAATGTTAGATTAGAATGTAAATTGGCTTTTGCTGAGTTGCAAACTGATATGTCTGATTTGGCAGCAGATTTGGAACATTCAGGTATACCCACCCTAGATCACGTGAACTATGTCATGAAGGTATTTTTCCCGGGAGTATCAGACCACCCTATTCTAAATGTACAACGACAATTTATCAACGCTCCCAGGACCAATTACGATGCAGCTATGATACAATTTGAACAACTTTTAAATAACAAATGTTTCCTTTTGTCATTTATAGACACATTAGAGTCACAGAAGTCGTTTAACATTCGAGACAAAGTAAATGTGGCTTCTTTGCTGATGATAATACTCATGGGTAAAATGGAATATGCAACAGATATTTTAAAATGTCTATTGTTACGTCTTATCGATAAATCTATATGTAATAAGCATCCTCAACTGATGCTAAGAAGAACCGAGAGTGTTGTTGAAAAAATGTTAACAAATTGGATGGCTTTATGTATGTATTACTACCTCAAAGACTATGCAGGTTCTTCGTTATTTTTACTTTTCAAAGCAATAAAACATCAAATTGAAAAAGGAGTTGTTGATGCAATAACCCACGAAGCTCGGTATTCCCTATCGGAAGAAAAGCTTTTGAAAGAACAGATTGACCATCAGACTATAACACTGCATATAGTTCAAGACGATTTTGATGAAAAAGTGCAATGTAGAGTTTTAGATTGCGACAGTATTTCGCAAGTTAAATCCAAAATATTAGACGCTCTGTTCAAAAATACTCCGTTCTCTATGAGACCATCCGTCCATGAAGTTGATTTAGAATGGAGACACGGAAGAGGAGGTCATGTTACATTACAAGATGAGGATGTTACAACAAAAACTATTAACGGTTGGCGTCGATTAAATACCTTGGCCCATTATGGTGTCAAAGAATCTGCTGTGATGTCTTTAATATCCAGACAAAACGACAGTTTTAACACCCCATATAAGATACCGTGCAAGAATTGCACTGGAATATACTGTTCCAATTCACACATAAGAGTATATAACAGTGATATAACAGACCAAAATGTACATTACTACCATTTGGTGAAACCCCTAGAATATCAGCATATTATCAACAAGTCTTCAGAACACAGTCATAAAGCCATACCAGAGATATTCCTCACTAGGCTCTTGTCTACGAAAGGCACAGTACACAAGTTTGTTGATGATTTCTTCAGCACTATACTCACCGTAAACGAAGTCTTGCCACCAGCAGTCAAGTGGTTGTTTGATCTCTTTGACGACGCGGCACGGACACACGGTATCTTGAATCCCGAAGTAGTCCATGCTTGGAAGTCAAATAGTTTGCCTCTGAGGTTTTGGGTGAATCTTATAAAGAATCCAGATTTCATTTTTGATATAAATAAAACGGCGACAGTTGATTCTTCATTATCAGTTATCGCGCAAACTTTTATGGATGCTTGTTCATTGACCGAACATCGATTATGTAAAGATTCTCCTTCTAACAAATTACTTTTTGCTAAAGACTTGCCTACCTATAGGGACATGGTTATAAGATTTTATCAATCTGTATCTCAATTACCTCAAGTAACAGACCAAGAGCTAAGTACTTCTATGCAACAACTCTCGGTGGAACAGTTGAACGAATTCGACACTCTGTCTGCCTTAAAAGAGTTGTATATCTATGTCAGTAAATATAGAGAACAGATTATATTAGGTCTAGACAACAAAATGCACTTAGCTCATAAATTAGATAATATAGCATGCACTATGGAAGGAGATCCTACATCTGTATGCTGACTATATGACACCATAAGTCACGATTTAATTGCATTTACGTAATTTATTTATATAATAACTACTCTGTAAAAAGAAGCTTTAATTTATTCTGAAAATACTCAGGTCAATAAAACTGATATGTTAAAAAGATTGTAAAATATCAGTTTCATAACTCTATTTAGAAAGTATACAAATATTATTTTTTTCCAAATAATCATGGAATGAATACTGAATTAAAAACTACTGACTTATTTTTTGTCGATTTACCTATGTAAGTATTTTAGTATCTTTTATAAGTACATTATTATTTTGTAAGTAAATGATTGTCACTATATTGGCATTTCTATTCATTAGGCAGCTTTATTAAATGGTATGGGACAATTTGAAAAAACATTCTCCTAATGAGACACTCACTTGTGATAAGATATCTATACTCACTTACTCACCCTTACTATAAAAAAAACATACCGTACAAATACTTACTATTATTTACGAACCATATTCTTGCCTTAATTGCTTTTATCGATGGCGTGACCATGGTGTGATACAGAGTTTCAAGTCGTCCCATTTATGAAATTGTCGAATATTTTAAATTCGTAATGCATTTAATCTCCCAGTGGCCATGCTATTTTAATAATTTTATTATAAAGCGAATTATTGCTCTCTTCTAAAAACAGCAAATATGATTTTCTAAAAATGTATAGATATGGCACTGAAATTATTTTCTAATGTAAATGTTATTAATTGTATTTATCTGAATTACTTAACTATTGATGTGTATTATTCTAAGATGTATGTGTAAAGAGAAATAAGAATTAATTAAGGAAATGTTGTGATATTTGTATTTGGAATATTCATAGTATTATTTATAATTTTAAAATTAAATACTCTTATTTCAATCAGTATACATATTACTGACGACTATAACTATTTATGTAAGCTTTTATTTAACGAATGAACTGAAACTATTTATATGGAATATTATTTTTTATCCTGTATTTCTCGCAAAGCTCCGCATGTTTTGTAGCCTTCAGTATTCTTAATTTATGTCGCGATCTCATTATGTTTTTGCTCAACTATCTTGTATGTATTGTCAATTTTGTATAAAGAAAACCCCAGTTCTGTTTTATATATTTCTCACATTATATTGTATAAAAATGGCAGGAAATGTCGTTATAATATTCCATTTATAAAATATGTTTAAAATAGTATTAGTTAGAATAATAACTTGCTAGAATTTAAGGCAGCGTAAATTCACCCGTCTTTAAATTTTTATATTATCGACTTAGAAATATACTTATTTATTATGAATCCTTTTGTAATGAATAATTTCAATATGAATGGGATAAAACAAAACAACAGAGTATTATTTATTTTAACATTTATTTAATGTACATAAATAAAATATAATAAAACTAGGCAATTCAGACATTATATCGAAAGGCGTTTATGTTAGTTACATAAAGCTCTTATTTAATAAATCTTACAGAAAATGTATGTACTGCCGGGGCATTTAACATCACAATAATTTATTACTGACATGCTGTGATTATATAATTATTAATTTCAAGAATGTGTTGGTACTGCTTTATCTTGACACATTTAAGGGTAGGAATCACACGATTTGTTACCGCAAATATACCGTGCTCTAAAGTTGCCTTACAGTTGACTCATTGGAAACTTCAGTAAAGAATATATAGCTAAATAAGACCAAGATGGCACACAGATAGCATTTTTTAAACAATTCAATTACACTGAAAGCTATTATCCCTACGCATTTAAAAAAATATATGTCGTTATTATTTACATAACGTACCTTATACCTATCGTATTATTTTGTTATATTATTTTATTGAGTGCTAAAACTGCATAAATTGAGATTTTATAATTCATGTCCATCTACTACTGACAGTCGAACACTGCATCAAAATTGTGTTGAAGATGTTGGTTGGTAAACAAAATTATCTTTTGACACTAATAATAACAAGTATATTGGGGCACTCATCATTTGTAACACGTCAAACGTCAATTATCATTCTAATTTGGTTTGGATATTATAATACAATTTATCATGACCGTGTGTCAATCCACTATTCAGAGAATTACCTAAGTATTGCTAATGGAATTACTTGAAGTATTAAATCTAAAGTTTATTAATTCTCATTTTAATCAGTTTTCTTTCCTCAAGCTATTGCACTGAAAGCCTTGTGTAGCCCAACTAGCTGCATTATTTTAGTGTTTCGGAGAAAATGTTTTATAGTAGCGAATCACAAAGTTTCCACACACTTACAGGGAGATCAGCATTATATTCTTTCTTTTGGTCTTGGATTCGATTATTCTAAATTTGACTTTAATTATTCTTTACTTTCGTTAGTACAGTTGGGACGAACTAATAGTGTTGAAATAACTTGGAATGTTTGAGTGAAAATATATCGAAATTAGTAAGGACTATCTTAAATGCGCAATATTTACGAGGCCAACTGTCTAAAACCGGTATTTTTAAATAGATATATTTCCAGTATCAAATAACCTCGCATTATATAGTCACACATCAGTAGACACGGCTACACATCAAGCTATACCAGTATCATATATGTATTAGATAAGGGGCTGTCCATTAATCACGTGAGGCTCGAAAGGGGGGAGCGGTGTCCATGAAAAATCATGAAATATCACAAGGGGGAGGGGGTGTGTAGTAATATATCACCTGTATTTATTTTTTCGGCAAAGACGCCGCAAATTAAAAAAATGCACGTGATATAGGGGGTCGGAGGTGGGGGCAGCCTTAAACCTCACCATGTATCACCAAGGGGGAGGGGGGATTAAAAATGCCAAAAAAACATCATGTGATTAATGTACAGTCCCTAATGGTATAGCCTGATGTGTAGCCGTGTGTACAACTTCAGATCGCGCATCGTTTTAGATGTCTTTCGACCTATTAAACAATTGCCAACTAGGGCTCCATAATTCGAGCTTTAAAATACGACTGCAATCAAAACTAGTGCAAGTCACAATTTGCACAAGTGGCAAGTGATACTTTGGAGCTGTTAACACATCACGAAAGCTGCAAAAATGCATTAACCCATATTTCAAGACATCACATCGTTTAATTATTCGTCTATATTGGAAATGGGTTTCCAATTTATACAAAACTAGCTTATAATTTTTCCTCAGCTGTTAGACCTATCATACTAATTAAAATTTAAATAAGCTGTATATTTCTATTTTAACACATTTTGTTTAATTACCTAATCTATCTAAAAGACTCGGAACTTTTCTGTTACTTCACATAATAGAAATCAATTTCAGTTACAATGAGCAGAGATTTGAACACTCGATAGGCAATATAAATATTTATGCAGCACATCATTTTTTAAAGTATGTAGGTAGGTAGGTATACATTTCATTTTCTATCCGTATTCATGATACCAACAATTTCATATGAATCCAAGGTGTGTTTTGAAATTGACAGCAGACATCATTTTAAAACATTTTCATCTTCTACATAGGAACATAAAGAAATTCAATGCACGCGAATAAAATATCTATCACTATTGGCTATTCTTATAGGTCCGGAGTACATAATATGCTCACAAGATATATATATTATATATTTTCATGTTAAAATGGAGCACATCCTTAATTCATTTATTAATTTGTAATAATAATCTAATATTTGTATTATCACGTTTTGGCCGTGCGTGCATGTATCCATTTTAATTGCTATGTTGGCAAATCACATGACTTGAAAATAATATTGTGTATTCGGGCCTATTAAAACTATTACATATTGTGCAAATCTGTTTTGTACTATTTATACACATAACAAAAATATTTTACAAACAAATATTTTGAAGTTATTATCTGATAAATACCTATAGCTATGTACTCGTAAGTTTGTAAAGTTACTAATGAATTTCATTAGCAGTAATAAACAACAACGTTATATTATTATATTACATCCTAGACTTACCCAGGACTAGAACCCAGGGCCGTTAACACAAGTACCTGTTCATACGGCCGTCATTTATCACCGCCGCCATCAATTAAAATGCAGTTTATTAAAATTATATTTTGCTATAATATATCACAATGTGTAAAAATAACTAAAGGCCGGTGTTCTGAAAAGTGCGTCGGAATAAGGCGTGGCAAACACCACTACAATAAGATTTAATAAGGCAGTAATATAAATGCAAACGTATTTTGTGCAATTTACAACATACCGCATTTTAAAGCCGTGTGTTGCAGTTCTATCAGTTTATTTAATAAATATATATCAATATTAAAATAGTTCTCCACGACACTATATCAAAACACTCTCAAACTACTACATATAAATTAATCGCTCGATCGTCTAAACTAGTCACAACATAAAACGATGAAAACATTATACACACGCAGTTGACTCTACATCAACCATGCCTAAACAGTGATCGTCAAGATGAAGGGACCAAGGCTCCAATGTCTGTCACACTTATATAAAAAAATAGTACCATAAATCTACTATTTGCTACCTTTGATAGAATTTTAGCTACCTCATCATTTACATAATATTTTAACAAAATGCTTGGTCCCTCCATCTTGATATCAAGATGGAGGGACCAAACTAATAGACTCCTGCCTGGAATGTTCTACCCACTTAGTGTTTTAATACCTTAATTCTACCTTAATATTATTCATTTTGGCTGCCCCAAAACATTATCGTTTTAAAGATATCCATTCAATAAGTTGGTCCCTCCAAATTGACGATTCAATTGATTAGTGGAACAGGTAAATGAGCGGTTTATTTCCTATCTTCGAAGGATCAATATTTAATACCTATTTACTACCTTTCAAATCATGCTTTTTTTTACGTTAAAGTTTATTTTTCCAGTCAAAAAGTTAAAGAAATAATCAGGTACAACGTACAAATTTTGTGTCATACTCTGCCGCGGAGCCACCATTTCAGAAACCAATCAATTATATCTTAAAATGATGTACATCAAACATACATAATGCACGTATACCGTTTATTGCTGTACGTGCAATAGGTAATGAGAAAATATACATTCATTGTGGCTCCACTGGGGAGCATACTCTCTAGCGGAGCCACTCAGAACATGTACTCAGGAAAGATAAACGCTATTGTTTTTTGATGGAAACTGTTGTATGAATAGTGTTTATTGCGTACGTGTCGCAAAAAACATTATTAGACAGTGGTTTTATTTATTTTAACGTTACTAAAATGTTCATAGAAAGCGCCTGGTTATTTTTTAGCTAAAAATGTAAACGACACCTAAATAACTTTGCATAGGCGTAACTCATACAATTCCTATAACCTTCGCCGTAAAACTTGGAATATTGAAGCTGTTTTTATTTTATCACAAGATGTACAAATTCTTAATCGCTAAATTTAAATTCCTACCTTCAAACAAGGCTTATTGACCAATGTATACTAAAGATAGCTTTTTTTCTGGACTTCGTTTCAAAGTCATGTAGTCAGGTCCTTTAACGTAGTGATGCGACTCTTCAAATTCACTTGTATACACATAATCGGTAAAAAAAACTGAATAATGACTATTGATATCGAGCAGTTTTCAATCCAGCCGTCTTTTATGGTGGAATCTAATTAAATAAGCGTAAATCTCTGAACGAAACTACCATTCATGAAAATTGTAGTGTAAAAAACCATTTTTTTTTATTTTTTTTATTTGTATTTGTGGCTATAGTGTCACTGCGACCGATATCGGTCTATTGTGATCGCCACTTAGAGACTTAAAGTTCACCGCTGAACCCTGCGGCTGCTATAAACTGCAGGATTTCCTTAGGGATGAGCTCCCTTATTTCATCTGGGGTTAATACATGTTTCCCCAGATGCGCATTGCGCTTGTGCATCAGCGGTCCGCATTGCCCCAGAAGGTGAAGTGGCGTTTCATCAGCCTCTTCGCAATATCTGCAGGTTCGCGTATCGCTCAGCCTTAGGTTGAACATGTGCTTGTTCAAGCAGCAATGTCCTGTTAAGGCTCTCGTGACAATGCGCAGATTATTCCTACTCAGCGTTAGGAGAAGGTTTGTTTGCCTTTTACTGTAGGCTTTAATTAAAGCTTTAGAGTGGGTCATACCCGCCGATTCCGTCCAGAGCTTCATGGCAGCCTCAAAACTAGAATCAGTGAGGGTTTTTTGAGCAAGGGCTTTTGGTATTCCACAGAAGGGTTCAGGGCCCTGCTGCGTACCATTGGCCCCCGCTCTTGCGAGTTCGTCGGCACGTTCATTGCCAATGATACCCGCGTGACCCGGTACCCACCTTAAAACTACCTTATTTCTCTTTGCCAGAGTGTTTAATCGAGCCATGCATTCTTCCACTAGTTTCGACGTAATAACGTTAGATTCCAGCGCTAAAAGAGCTGCTTGGCTGTCAGAATAGTAAAAAACCATACGCTAGTTTTTAAAACAGTACTTTATATATAAATGATTATTAAGTTGTTTTAGTGAAGAACAAATATGACCGCGGGCAGGATTCGATCCTGCGTCTTCTGGTTGAGTACACCCGCCAAGTCGAAATTTGCCTTCACACTTTTAATTTACATCTTTGACGTGACATCAGTGTAATCTGTTGAAAATATGCTTCTCAACCGACATGGCATGCTTTACAGCAAGTACGATGTCGTACGATGCCACCTCAATAAGTTAATACAACAAAATGATATCGATATAAATTTAGAATCGGGTATTGTAGGAATCGATTTCTTTGACCCCATCTCTATTTTTCTATCTGTCAAAACTGTCAAACGGTATAGTAGATTTAGGTCATTATTGTGCGTGCTACAAAACATTTTGCTGACACAAAGTTACCAGGCGCTTTTAACGTTAAAATAAATAGGAAACTGGAAAAATAAACTTTAACGTAAAAAAAGCATGATTTGAAAGGTAGTAAATAGGTATTAAATATTGATCCTTCGAAGATAGGAAATAAACCGCTCATTTACCTGTTCCACTAATCAATTGAATCGTCAATTTGGAGGGACCAACTTATTGAATGGATATCTTTAAAACGATAATGTTCTGGGGCAGCCAAAATGAATAATATTAAGGTAGAATTAAGGTATTAAAACACTAAGTGGGTAGAACATTCCAGGCAGGAGTCTATTAGTTTGGTCCCTCCATCTTGATATCAAGATGGAGGGACCAAGCATTTTGTTAAAATATTATGTAAATGATGAGGTAGCTAAAATTCTATCAAAGGTAGCAAATAGTAGATTTATGGTACTATTTTTTTATATAAGTGTGACAGACATTGGAGCCTTGGTCCCTTCATCTTGACGATCACCCTAAACACACATCAATTACTAGTTCAAAATAAATATATTTATAAAAGCTTATGTGTTTACAATGAACTGTAAATAATTTGCCTTATAGGTCCTGCCTAATATCTTACTTAAGGCATAACAGTATTTAGGAACAACTTGTTCCCATACTAGGCTTTGGTAAATATATGGTTTTGCATAGCAACTATTTATTCGGACGTATAGAAACGTATTGGAGAATCGTTACCTCCCAAATATGTACTTACAATACAATTTAAGTACTTGATCAATTGTTACTGCTGATGAAATGAATTGCAGTAATTTTATATTCGTTTTTCTAATAACAATTAGATATAAGTTATACCAAAATGCTCTATGAGCCACGACTGAATATTATTCTAATATGCTTTTTGTAGTGTTTTTTCTAATGGGTCACGATACACGATGGTGGCTGATTTAATGAGATCGGGTTCATCATCCGAGGGGATGCCATCGTTGGATACCGAGACGTCTTTGTGTGAGCACTTGTTGTGAGCCATGAGCAGGCCGCCGGCCAAGCCGACCAGCGCACGATCCAACCAGTTCACCGGATTAGCGTATATCAGACCTCCTTCATAGAAACCCAAATGACCGCCGTGTGCCAATTCAAGATACATTACCTTGTCGTGTGAGCCTGTAATCAGAAATAAATACATATTAAAAACACTAGAAATGGATATTTGGATAACCTCGGTCTGGTTCATATACAAACATTTTTTTTAAGTCTTCATTATCAGGCTATCAGTCACGCCATTTTATCGTGCTAATATTTTACCGAGTTGTGTTTTAATTGGTCATTGCTTTTTGAGATAGATACTTAAACAACGACGATAAAGTCATTTAAGTTTCCCTCTATTTTCATTTATCTTCAAACACCGTATAGTTGGGACATTTTAACACTAAGACACTAAGAAGGCTTTTGTGAATATGTCTTACGATCGACTTAAAATTTACAGTACCTACCTAAAGTTTTGTTTTATTAAATATCGGAACCATGTTAATAAACTAAATCGTAAATATGGAAATGTAAATAAGTCTCACTGGTTTCATTCATGTGTACATTATAATGACCTTATTTGTATTGCGTAATGTATCAATTTGAATATAATTTTAAGTTCACGGTAAAATTAAAAATACGATTTACTTAATGTTGTAGGTAGTAAACATAATGGGGTTGCCATGTACTAAATACATATATGTTTCATTAATAACGCAAGATGTTATTTTTTTTACGAAGAATCCAAATAAAACTATGACGCATTCTAAATATGTAGTGCCATAAACGTCGAGTATCGAAGAATCATCTTTTAACGAACTATAAATAAAGTGTGACGATCGGTATACACTAAATTAAAATGATATCACCTGAATCCTAATAGCATGTTACCCAGTTACCTAGACGCCTCAAAATGTCTAACAGGTCCGACGGGTATAGCATCAAGGTTTTCAAGTTTAAAAGTATATTTAGAATAACACTTTTTTGTCTCAACTAGAAATAGAAAACAATAAAGCCATTTAGGAAACGTTTTACGATTAAGTGCATAGTATAGTTACTTACTGACGAATTCTCTGATGATCGGTAGCAGAGGTTCGGGTACTATGGGATCATCGCGTGCGTTGATGAATATCATCGGGGTTTTTATGTTCTTGAGGTAGAATGCGGATGAACTCCATTTATAGAGGTCTGCCACTGATTCGAAGCCGTATACTCTTCTGAAGAAAAAAACACAATTTAATGGAATAATTTTTTTTACTGACTTTATCGTGTTAACCTTAACACGTGAGTGTGCGTTCACCTGAACGCACACTTATCAGAGCCGAATCTGAAGAATTTTGAGAGAAGGAGCAGTGGGTACTCCTTCGCTTCCTTCGGCTCATAAGTGTGTGCGTTCACCTTTATAAATATTTCATACAATCACGCCTGCATTCCCCGAAGTGTTAGGCAGAGATGTACTGAAGTAAACCCGTGCCGGTATGTTTAGGTCCCATGTAATAGGGGGCGAGCCTAATGCTATTGACAGGGCACAAATCCAGCTTTCGAGCTGTTACTGAGAAAGACCTCTAGCGCAGCATTCGCGCTTAAGACCACTAGACTAATAAGGGAGGCTACATTGATAGATTTATATTGTAAAATATCAGTTTCAATCAGCTCTGTATCAGAAAAGCTCAATTAAATTTACTTTGAACTTCCAACTGAATGACAATGATATCGTAAAGATGTTCAACACAAAAAGTGTAACAAAAATAGGTAGGTAAGTATTCGTATAATAAAGCAACTGTGTTATCGTCTTTGACCTAAGTTATTAGATCACAGTGAAAGTTCATTGACTCGTTTTAAAAACTAAAGCTATAAATCCACAATAATTTACTCCGTTTACATTACACTATATAACGATTAATAGTTTTAGGTATATTTACGAAATGACTGCATTGAGATTAAACTAATTTGCAAATGTAAAATAGATTACATTCCTTTGTATTTCCACCAATATAGAAACAACATGAGCGTAAATAAATACATAAATATGGAAATAAATTTTAGTTAGAATACCAGTACCTACTTATCGTGAAAAAATTGCTTGATCGCGTCTCCTTCGGCGCCAATTTTTTTTTTAGGTTTTTTGTATTGTATGTATGATCATAACAGTAATAATTTCGACATCAATTATAATTCACAACTAATAACTAAAAAAAATCAAAATTAGCGAAATTAAAAAATACTTGATTTTGGCGCCCAATGAGAAATGCCTTCATCATTCCCCCCCTGCCCGTACCTCGCTACGCCCTTGAAAATACTTGAAATGGAGTACCTATTTTAGAAGGGTGCGAGCGGTTGAAGATTACAAGTATGATACTAAAGCGTAGGAGGACCACAGTCCATAATTACCTATTTACCCCAATTGACTTTTACAATTGGCAAGAAACGACACACGTGGCTATAAATAATAAGTAGTTAACAGTGGAAGTCATTGAAAAGTGACTGAATCTTTTACTAAAAATAGAAGAAGAAAGAAAATTTATTTACATCGGCAAGTAATACCAACCGTCCACTATAAACACCCAATAACACTGCTCGTCCTGGGAAACGAACCGACCTTTATCGCAGCAGTCGCAATTTGAGCATAGATAAACGAGAATTATTTTTATGTCTCTGCATGGTTTCAAACATAGCTAGCATGCAAATTAGCATTAAGTAATTTCTAATGGTACCCACTAGATTATTTTAGTATGTTACTGAATAAAAGCTCCTCATTTGCTTACACCTGCAGTACTTACTTACCCCATCAATTGAGTTCATCATAAAGTAACCTTTTTTTATCATTATTATCATAACGGCAGATATAATAATTGCCTTTGACTTTTATCTAAAATAGCACAAACAAAAAAAGTTCCTTCCAAATATCGTTTGTGATTCAGTTCAGAAAATTGTTTCGCCTCGGGCGCAAAATCCATTTTTTTGTTTGTCGCCAATCGTACGTCTATAACACATTCTAGGTTCATGGAAGTAGAAATTCCGAAATCAACTATAATATATTCTCAACTAAGTACTAAAACTTTTTCTTAAAAATCGTTATTGTAGCAGATAGTTGTATAAAATAGTGGAGTATAGTTTTTGAAAAACTAAAAAAATATTTAGCGTCCAACGCTAGACGATCCACCGTAAAACATCGTGTCGTCTCTCTCATGAAGTTTCAATACATTAATTTAATAAAAAATACTAGATATTAAAACTAGTTTGTATTAGAACTCCTTGTTAAAAGACCATGAGGATTCATGAATTTAAATAACAGTGAAAGTATGCTTGTCCCAAATTTATAATACGATACTGGCATTTAATGAATTATAATCGTCTTATTAGTTTGTATTCGTAGCAAGTATAATTAACGTTAACGTAGAATGTCTTCAAGCCAACCAAACATATTACTTAAATACATACATACCTACATACTGTCACGCCTATCTCCACTGTTCGTTTCCCAGGTCGAGCAGGTGGCTTTTTATATAAATTATTTAGATTTGCGCCCCGATAATAGGGTTGCCCCCATTACCTAACACCTAAACATACCGGCGAACTGTGGGTTTACTTTAGTACCTCTGCCTTACCCATGGATTTCTCGAACGGTACTATTTACCTGTAGTGACTGATGATGGGCATATTGAAAGAATTCATGAGAGACGATTAACAAATGAAATTTATAAGGCGAATATCAGCGGTAACATCGGGAGGGGTCGCACTACAAGGACATAAACCGATTTTATCGGCGAGGTCCTCCACAAAGGTCAGGTGCGTAATACTAGCAACCGGCGCGTGTGTATGAAAGACATGGACTTCGACATTTTGAGCCTTTGGACCTTTTGACATTGTGGACATTTTGCCCTAAACGGTTTATAGTTTCTGACTACCCCTGTGGTGAAAAAGTGGTGAGTGTATGTATGTACACTTACCTAGAATAGGCCTCGTCGAGATCAGGTAATGTTCCAGCTGACACGATCATCTTGTCATCAAGAGTGTATCTGTTCTTCATGTCGGCGCTTAGCAGCATCCTCTTATGTCGAGTGATGATGTTGCGGTAGTTGTCCGTCATTATGTACAAGTAGAACCGACGGAAGTTCTGCCATTGAAGAAGGTACACCATAGTGCTAGAATTAACAGTTACAAATCACTTTTGGGAGATTGAGAAGTTCATCCTATAAGTATATCCATACAGTGACGTGATAATGAGCTACACAGTGACTAATACAGGCGTGCCGTCAGTTTGGACGGGTCAACTCAAGTCTGATATGACCCTTTCTTCAAAAGACTTATTCAGATATTACATTGTAAAACTTGCATATTTGATAAATAATACAACTACTGTCTGGACTTTAGATGAGCTTATTTCAGCGTTTCTTCTCAGGTAGGAAATACCGGTGCTTGTTGGAAAATGTAAAACTTGTAAAGTGTCTTTAAAAAATCTATTTGCAGAAATAAATATCATTTAACGGAGTTATAAGCGAAGGGTAAGGTTGTTTTCACTTTATGATTTAGATCCACTGAGCTCTCTCAAGAATCAATAGACTAAACGTTTTCAAATATCTAAAAAAAGAATTTAGTTGGGTCTTACTTTTTACTCAACGTAGTTTTGAGCGATTAATTACGTCAGTCAGTCTCAGTATAAGGTTGGTCTATCAGATTGGCTCTGAAAGCTATTTTAAGAGCTCTGAGGCGCGTAGTAGTAAATAAATCTCTAGGAAAGCCGACTATAATTAATTATATTTTATAAAGTTAAAATATCCTACATTAAAATTATACTTAAGAAAGTTTCACTTTCTTACTTTTAATGGATACTTTAGTAATGTATGCACGTACGTTTTGTTTATAAACGACATCGCATTAAAAAATAACAAATGAATGTTAAGGCTGCTGACCACATTGACATTGTCTATTAATTTAAAACGATAACAATTTTAAAATGAGTAATTAGAATGTTTATGTAACTTATTTTTAATATTAGAGCTTTAAAATAAGCAAGAACGCAGTTTATTGAGGATCCTGCGTTACAACTGTAGTTATGAATCGTTTTTTAACACACTTAAAAAAGGAGGTTATTAATTCGGTTGTATTTCATTTTTATGTTTGTTTCCTCAGAAACGACTTCCTAAACTGTTTTGGAGGTAACATTATTTTATTATGGTTAAAGGTAAAGCGTCAGAATCGGGCGCGAAATTAAATTTTTTCTTGGCTTTACGCAAAATATTTGGCTATATCACATTCTAGGTACATGACAGTAGAAATTGCGACATCAACTATAACTTATTCACGATTGAGTATTAAAACTTGTTTAAAAATCGCTAACATAGGAGATTTAGGTGTAAATTGTAATTTTTGACCGAATCCACTTTTTTACACCAAAATCTTCGACGAATAGGAATTTATGCATAAGTTTATTTCAAGGTTTATTATATAAAGGCAGTTTTATTTAATGCATACGACACGTAGTAAGCAGATTACTATAGCATTGATTGTGATATCGTATTTTATCGGTTTCCAATCTGCCAAATATTAGAATGATATTCCTTAGCCCTTTCATAGCAGTGGCCTATTGGGAAACCCACAATCGGCAGAAGTCACCTGGAGGCTAATAAAGAGAATTACCAGAAATATTAAGTAAAACCTTGTATTGTAAAACCTCAAAAGATAAGCTAAACGATAGCTGTCGCCGACCTGAACAATTTTTTTTATTCTGGTAATGTTAATCATTCGAATGGAGTCACTACCGTTAGCTAGTTATGCTCTGAATAATAGGCGTAGTTGATGAATAAAAGTATTTAAACTCTGACGGAGGCTACACAACTTTTTGAGGTAAAACTTTAACAAGTAAATGCTATATAAGATAAAATCGACGTACGTGAAACGCAGTTATTTTCTGAGAAATAAAAATGATGACGAGGAACGAAACGTATAGAATGTGGAATATAATATATACTTAAGGCATTTCGCAATTGCACTACTTCTGTAGAAAATTCTTGTGAAGGTTAAGATTTTGCAAGAGCTAGCAAATACATAAATATAAGCAGTATAAGCAAACAATTCGTTCCTACATTTTAGGCATATTACAAAATATTTCTATAGAATAAAATTCTTTTATAATTGTCCTAATTCAGCATGGACAACGCCTACAACAGCTCGGGTCGTCCCGTTATGCCACTAAGTGGTTATACCCAAATTAAATAAATTGATCTCTACATTAATCTCAATTAATTACAGAAGTATAATTTAGAAATAAATAAAAACATTGATTTCATTAGTGTACTTACTCGATAGCGTTGTATCCCTGGCATATTGAAATCCCGCCAATTATATTTGATGGCCTTTTCCTGTCCTCTCCCAAGTATTTGGAAATTAAGTTCCCACCAAGGCTAAATCCGACTAGAATTAGTTTCGTGTTGGGGTATCGCTCCAAAAGGTTCTCCACCATGTAATTGTAGTCATCGGTGTGTCCTAGAAAATAAGACTGTGTTAGTAAGGGATAGTTAATTTACTAATATTGCAAAAAAACCTTTATTATTATGCCATAGAAGACTCCAACAGTAAAAATGACTCTGGGTCAATATCCTATCCTAAATAATGTAACTGATTAAGCTTATTAAGGTTAACGATCACCTAATCTTTTTTGTTTTAATGATCCTTATCACGCACGTGTAGTTATTTATGTTGGAATACAAAAACCGTACCCAAGCAAACCCTATAGAAAGTATTCACTAAAAAGGGGTGTGATCTCTAAAACATAAATAACAATGAAGGTCAGTATAATAGTTAGTATATCCTTTTACCTATCACGGTATAGGTACTTAGCGTAACTGCAATATCGCATTTTTTCAATTAACATACCACTTTATAATGGGAAGTAAGTAATGGGATAGTTTATCGCTATAATTATTCTCAACAACTCTGTTAAATTTATATGAGAAACTAGCTTTCCGCCCGCGGCTTCGCCCGCCTGTTTTCTCAAACAAACTTTCATCCCCTATTTTATCCCCTTGGGGTAGAATTAATCAAAATCCTTTCTTAGCGGATGCCTACGTCACAACAAGATACCTGCATGCCAAATTTCAGCCCGATCTGTCCAGTGGTTTGGGCTGTGCGTTGATAGATCACTATGTCAGTCAGTCAGTCAGTCTCGTACTTTTAAATACATAATATATAGTCAGTGAATATTTTCATTAAAAAATGTATTAAATTATTGATCGAAACAAAATTATGATCCTTGAACAATTTCTCACGAGTAAGTGGTGAGAAATGGCAAGTGTTTTCAACTACCATCCATTTTCTACGCCATAAGGCATGCACTAATAAAGTACCTATACGTATAGACGTAGCCCTTTCCAGGAAAACATCGATTTAGCTCAACGGTTGCCGCGTTATAGGTTCCGGACTCATTTTACGAGAAACTTGTGGACGGGTATTGTCGTTTTTCATTAGTATTAAACATGAACCTTTGGACTCGGACATTCTTCTACTGAGATCTCAGCAACTATGGAGCCATTAAGAAAGGATTGAGGGAAATCAGTAAGAGATTGTGAAAAAACAAATTCAACTGAGGGGTACAGCCTAAGCCGATTGTCCTAGAGTACACCTATCTTTTCTATAGAAAGCAAAACTATGCATAAATATTACATAGTTCATAAATTTCTGACGTCAATACAATATTTTTGTATAGCTTCTTTCTTATCAAAGTTTGTTTATTATGATTATGAGACAGTATAAAAACAAAGTCGGTATTCGGTCCATCTGTTTCACATATATGGTTTTCACTATCATTTTGGGAATTCCCTTAAGGAAGGTTTATATGTAAATATTGTATAATATGTTTATATTGAATACATTAGCAAATTATGAAAACAGGTTAAGCACGAACGAAAACACAAGGGAACCCAGTAAGCATATAAGGGATCCCTTTTTTCCTTTGAAGTATGGAACCCTAAAAAGGCTGACTGTTATCAATGCACGTCAGATTGATTGTATTGCAAAATATATAGGTATCTAATATAATACTGGACGGCAATGAACTGAACGTCAAAGTTGCTACATAACATAGATGTAGACTGTTTTGTAGGTGTATAGATTCGAAGTTCTGGATTGAATGTAAAGAATTGCACCAACTTTTATTAGTCAACCACTAGTCGCCAATTGTCTGCCCGTGACCATGAATGGTAATGATAATATAAATCTAATATAAATAGAGAATATTTGAGACGGAAGTGCCAAAACCAAATCTAGCAAAATTGATTGAGAAAAGTGGCCTAAACGGAGATGACGGTGTCCCGTCTTAGCTATAAATATTTAATTCGCACTGGAATAAATAATAATAAAATTATTGCACGAAATTAAAATTGTCGTCAGTTTAAATGGTTTTCTAATATATTCAAATATTCTGCGCATTTTTTTAACTTTTCTTTCCGTAAGAACCTTCTACAAAGTATTAGAAAACTTTAAAAAAGATGAATGAAATCGGTAGTCGCTCGCAACTTATGGCGTGATCAAGGGAAATAGGGCTTAATTTATGTAATGAGATAGATGGATTTGGTAAAACAGTGCCCTTGAAGTGCTCACTTATGAACGTTATACGAACTCCTGTGCAAAATTCCAGGCTTCTAGACCTACCGGATTGTGTAGCCTGTCAGTCTTCAGAGTATTATTAAGTAGATTACATAATGCAATGCGTTTGTAACAGCATTGTTTTTTTACGGAGGCAATACAACAGAACCACTTTCACGGTAAGGATTATTCATTTGGATTACAAATAAACGCAATTGTTTTTCATCCGCTACGTTTAGTCTGAGCTATTCGTATTAATATTTTGTTTATCGGGAATTGTATAAATAATTTTGAGATGAGAGTGACTGGCAGGTGGGGTCGACTTTATCTTCAACATATTTTTTCCGGTCTGGTTAAAAGCTACATACACGTAGCTACAATGTGGAGCAGACTGAAGAGGTAACCAAAAGACCTTGAGAATTAAGGTAATTTCAAAAAACTTACCATACGAAAAGATCCGGTTGCCAGTAACGGGGACGCTGTTGAGTGCTCCTATATGGTTCAACACAGCGCATCGGTAGCCGTGACATTGTGAGTAGTGCACGTATGTCCGGATGTACACGCTCTCCGAAGTGTTACCAATGCCGGGACAGATCGCGACCGTCACGTCATCTATGAACAAAATAGAAATAATGAAATACAGACAAGGATATCTTTTCCTAAAAGATTACTTCAAAAATTGTACATTGATAAAAACAGCTTGTCTAGTTGGGGCCTTCAGAAAAACATTAAACGCACTGGTTTCTTCAGTTAATCACCTCCAGAGTTAAGGTATTTAGATAATACGGGCTGAACAAAAAAACAAAGATTGTAATTCCTTTTTTGTTTGCTATTATTGATAGGTACGTGGCATTAAACTGGCCAACGGCAGCTGTTATTACAATGAGGATGTGGGGAGACCTCTCTTGATGAGTGTGTACAGGTCACTAAATTCAATCGAGATTCGCTAAGAAAATGGACTAACCACTGAACTTTGAACACACTAGCCGCTATCTACGGGTGTTTATTTTTTAAGCTTACGTACAATCTTGATCAGTTTGAGAAAAGTTAATTATTCCAATTAATATGAAGCGACACGAACTTATTTTAATTTGTGCATGCACAATGTTTCTGATAGCTAAAATAATTACTAAGAAAACAAGTAACTAGTTCCATTTTGGTAAGGAGAAAAGTAAAGGAAATAAGATTAAAGAAGAGAGAAGGTTTGCTAAGAACTTTTTTTTTTAACTTTGCTTCGTAGAAGCTGTCTCTGCATTATAGAGATAATAATGCTAAAGACGTTATTTCTGCATTAGTATAACTTCAGATTTATGGTGTTTTCGAGGATAGCTCTTTTATCAAGAAATAAAAGACCCTCAACTGTTTCTATAGAACACAACTAGCTAGTGGCTCTTTTTCTCCCCTAGCCCTGGTGTCTTATAAATTACGTATTCATCATTCAATAGAAACATTTGGAGTCTTCAAACTACAAAACATAATCGCTTATTAAATTTGAGTAATTTTCAGTTTGAACAGATGAGCCTGTTAAAACTACAGTACTTTTATAAACTACCATTTGGACCAGACCTCATAATGAAAGTGTCCAACTGTCCAGTTACCAAGAAAGCTAGCAATAATGACATAGGTACTCCTCTCAAACCTCAAACATTTATTTGGAAAATACCATGAACTAACTAGATAGCTAGCTAGATTTGAAATAAAAATAATATCTAAACGGTTACTAGTTCCCAGCATACCTACATGAACCATAAATACCGGTTTCCGCTGGTGAAGTCCTACAACTTCCGCGGGGTGACGATCAGTTCTGTTTTTCCTCGTTTGCATAGAAACAACCTTCATAATCTATATTACTTTATTTTTAAATGTATGGAAGTAGGTATATGTGTCTCGGTTTTATCTTGTACTTGTAACATTTATAAAGGATCGATTTATGATTTTAGAGATAACTTTTATAGCGCATGTGCTTCCTTGCATGTTTAGTGAGATCATTATGACGTGATAATAGCGTGTAGCTTGTATATTTTTTTTTACTGTATGAGGAAACTTGGACAATAGTAAGAATTGGCAAAAGCATCGTTGATAATAGGAACATTTTAATGTCCCTGCGTTCGCCCAATTTTCTTCGCGTAACAAGAAAGCAGTGGATCCAAGATACAGTGCGTTTGATATTTTGTATGCAATAATATTTTCTACATTGAACAAATTTAACCGTTTTTAGAGGTCCACTCCTAGTCGATCACTAATTAATTAGTATTGCTGACATTTAACTAATTATGATCGAATTCAAAGCACCCATCTTTGGCGATATTCAAGTACTTACGCATGTATCGATTATCTCACGGGAGTCAAAACGATACAATCATGCCACTGATATGAATATTTATGTTACAGCATAGCGTGACGTAATGCACAATGATATCAGCGTTTTTATAAAAAAAAAACTGCGTTCTATCTAAACTACGTTTACAAACTTGGAGAGCAGGATGGAATCAAACAGGTTGGACTTGGACAAGCTAAAGTGAACAACGAACAATACTGTGTTGCAAGTATTTCTATGGTTGCAAGTGATGAACCAATCGATTGGAAATGACTCGCGGCTATTATTCGTAATCGTAACCTTGCACTATGTTTAATTACTCGGCTTTTTT
Source organism: Subacronicta megacephala (assembly GCA_958496365.1). Lineage (NCBI taxonomy): Eukaryota > Metazoa > Arthropoda > Insecta > Lepidoptera > Noctuidae > Subacronicta > Subacronicta megacephala. The sequence continues at coordinate 12,085,233 of OY292515.1, forward strand.
TAAATATGTTGTGACGCATACTTACTTATGCTAGAGCAGCCGGAAACATTATTGTAATGCAGATATACTATTTTTTTAAAACACAGGTCGGATTCCCACCCCACCCACTCGGTCACCCCCTCTCTTTTACCGTAACCCTTAAGGCGCTGACAACACCCAAATAGGCATATTTTAAACAAGTTTTTAGCCAAATCCATAAAGTTTGTGACAGCGAAAAAAATATATGTTAATCTTGAACATAATCCGGAGAAAACTGTTGCTTTGAAAACACGTTTTTGAAAAGTTTTCTCGATCCAAAAAAATTGTAAACTAACCTCTTAAAACGAATTCTAAACAAAAATATCTCTATGACTAAGCAATGCACGTTGGTAAAATTAATAACAATAACGTATCATATTTAAATACAGAACTTGGTTGCTTTATATTTTCGATAACTTAACTTATTTTTTAGTAATTAATTGTTTTATGGTTTTGTAAAAAGCTGCGAGTGGCTGCGAGGGTCGCATCACCGCGCTTCTCTTTCTTTTCTATGCAATCCGACAGTGATCGCATAGACGTGCTGCTAGACGGACCTATGTCGCTTCGCTCCGCGCGCTATCCGTTCATTACGTATTTTGTTGTTTGACAATTTCAAACATAAACATACCTCAAAACATATTACATATGTCTTTTTGTATTTTTTAGGTATTTTTTAGGCATTTTTCATTATTAATTTATTTTAGTGGAGGAAAAATACGACATGCGGGCAGGATTCGAACGTGCATCTTCTGGTTACGTACACCAGACGCTAAGACCGCACATGTATTTTGTTCCCAAATAAGATTGAAAGACGTTACTAAAGACATTGGTAAAGGATATGGTTGAACTATAACTATAGTTCAAATATAAATAAAGTTCTAAGTAGTAAAAATATTTGCCGTAGAAATGGAAAACGTACAAAAATGCCAGCCCAAAAAGCCCTTTTATACTAACAAACAAAAACATGTCATGAAAGTAATAAAAAACATATTTTTTATAGTGTCATACATGTCATATTGGCAAAACAGATACACGAACAGTAATGAAAGTATACGCTATTTGCTACAAAGGATACCGTAATTCGTCTAAATTGGTAGTGTTCGGTTGGCCTAGTGGTAAATGCCATGATTGAGAATTCGGAGTCTTAAGTTCGATACCTGTTGGTGACAAGTGCAGTTTATTATTGTTGTGATCTTTTTTATTTTATTTTTAGTTTTTATAATAATTATTAATATATTTCCTAGAATTATTTCATTTTCATTACAGTAAAAAGAGACGTTTACTTTTACTTAATATGGCCAAAAGCTATTAAGTGTAGAAAATATTGTACTATTTTTTGTTGCTTGTATTCTTCAATAGCATCCAGAGATAAAAAAATATAGTACCCGGAAACTCCGAAAGTCAAGAAAAATATTTTTAAAGCCACGGGAAATCATGAGAAATAGATTTTTATTTATTTATTTCAGGCAACAGAGCCCATGTATATATAATACTATAATACAATACAATAAATCTTAAACTAATAACAAATAAAATATCAAACATTGTACCTACATATAAGATAAGAATAAACACTATTTCTCACGAACAGTTGGCGTCGTGTGTAGCGCGGTGTCCGGTAGCCGGCCTCGCACAGTGGAACGAATGTATGGGAGAGGTCGGACATTCGCACCTCAAACATTTTTTTTTTAATTTATAAAACTAATTATGTACGTACTTGACTATCTCATGCCTTCAGAATTTGTTCTGACAAATTTTCTCCTATCTCTCGTATTTAAGGAGTTATTTAAAACATTTATGGAATTTCACCAAGAAAATGACCTTATTGATCACTCTAATTTCTGATTCCGGCCTTGTTGTGGTCTTCGCTAATATACTACACATATCAAGGAGCTGCATTTAGTTTTAAGACACACGGTGCGCCAAACGTGCACTTTATGAGATATAGGATAATGAAATATATATATTTTTAAATTTTCTTATAATTATGTTTACTTCGATTTATTTAACCGTAAATAGGCATATTGCCTATTTACAGTCAGAGGATATATACATATGTGTATTTAGATTTAAACGAACATAGCGTTTCAAAACACAAAATATGTATTGTAACGGTTTTCACTATCATACTACGCATATCAAGAGCTTTATTTAGTTCTAAGACACATGGTGCGCCAAACGGGCACTTTGTGAGTTATAAGGTAGTTTATATTTATTACAAGAAAAAAAATATTTTAGTTTAATTGATTTCTCATTAGACGTACTCGTCAAAAACTTCGAGTTCCCAATAGATATAGAAATGGGCGCGACATGGGCATTCGACATGATGTTTGTCTTGGCCATGTTCATCGTAAGACCCACTTGTTGGGAAACTCGGTCGAGGTCATTGAGCATTGTGCTGAGCTCTTGCAGCGATTCTGCGATGACTAAAGTATCGTCGGCAAATCGAAGGTGAGTGATATACTCGCCATTTATGTTAATACCAAAAGCCTTTCCATTTTAGAAGCTTGAAGACATCTTCCATTGCAGAGGTAACCAGTTTCGGGGAAATAACATCTCCCTGTCTAACACCTCTCTGCAACGGAATTGCCTCCGTACACTGTTCCTGTACTCGGACCGACATGGTGGCGTTTTTATATAAGCACTTCAGCACTTTGATATACCGATAGTCAATGTGGCACCGCTGCAGAGATTGCAGCACCGGCCAAGTTTCAATCGAATCAAAGGCTTTCGCATAGTCCACAAACGCTAAGCATAGTGGCAGATTAAATTCCTCGGTCTTCTGTATAATCTGCCGCAGCGTAGTATGTGGACTATGGTACTAAAACCTTTTCGGAATCAGGCTTGTTCGGGAGGCTGAAAGTCATCAAACCTGCGCTCGAGACGATTCGTGATAACCCTGGAAAACAACTTATAGACATGGCTTAGAAGCCAGATTTGTCTATAATTCTTTAATAAGGTGTTATCACCTTTTTTAAAGAAAAGCACCACCTGGCTTCTGTTCCATCTGGGACAAACTGTCCAGTTAAGTAGGTCCAACTTCGAAAAGGAGGTCACTCATTGAATCCGACTCGGCTGGGCAGCGTTCGGGAAACTTCGCAACGTCTTTTCGTCGGGATTACCACAGTGTTTTAAGACAAAAGTCTTTTACCAGTGTGTGTCACCAGTGATGACCTATGGCACACAAACGTGGTCTCTCACTATGGGCCTCATAAGAAAGCTCAAGGTCGCTCAGCGAGCTATAGAGAGAGCTATGCTTGGCATTTCTCTACGCAACCAAATCAGGAATGAGAAGAACTAAAGTTTTCGACACAGCTCAAAGGATAAGTAAGCTGAAGTGGCAGTGGGCGGGGCAGTCTATGGGGGACCTACCCTAGTTACTACATGCTGGTCAAAGAAAAAAATCAGTGCTATCCAGCCAAAGAAGATGTTACAATAACAGAAAGCTATGCAAAAATCAAATTGTATACCCTGATGGAACACACTACGATAAGACTATAAGTTTTTAGAAACCCCTGTTTCGGAGTTTTTATAGAACATCTGGCCAAAATATTTATAGTGCAGTTTCAGTTGAAAATGACTGATCCAATCTGTCTAGTAACTTTTAAGAGTTAATTAGAAGGAAACCAAAAATATAAAGATATTTACAAATATGGATTGAGTTCCCTACACGCTCGGATTCGTTCAATGGAATTAAAGCATCGAGCCGGCCCTATTTAAGGAACCGGTTCTTTCGGTTCCGAAGTCAAGCCGGAACCGGGTACCCGGTTTTTTCGGATCTTTAGGTTTTTTGATAAATTCAAGTGAAAAAAGTTGATAAGCTGTGTTATTTTTCTTTTAAAAAATGAAAAAAAAAAAATTGTCAAAGCCTCCCATCCGTATAGAAGGATGGGCCAGATAGAACAGCGAAGCATTCTAATACGCAAAAGAAGATTGAGGTTACGGTTGCAGAGAACACGCTTCATCCTGTTAAAAGATCTGCTAGCGATTTCGATACGGGTTTTTATTTTCTGCTCACTCTCCCTAGATGCATTTAACCGCGTACCAAGGTATTTGTACTTTTTTACCTCCTCAAATTTGTGTCCATTAACAGAAATACACGTGTCTGGATATTGCGGTTTGGCTGAACCGACCATGACCAAGTAGGTTTGAGTTTGGCCTATCTCCTTTACATTCTTGGATTTGCTTTTTCGAATATTTTGTTCATCTTTCTTACAGGATGGATGTTAAGAAGTGGCAGGTTAGGTCGGATGATGAGAAGAGACAAGTAGCAGATAGGAAATCGTATGTTCAGAATGAGTTTAGACGTAGATTAGGTTTAATAGTAAACTAGTAGTTTAGTAGTAGTAGAAAATTATTGTTCTCTGATTGCAGTTTCAGTTGAAATTACTGGCTTAAATAAAGATTTGATTGAACGTTGTTCCACAATTTTACAAGCCTTATCCTCGGGTTTTAATATTGATTCGGATAAATTTAATGAATATCCTTTGGAAACCGCGTGACTTTTAATTCAAGAATATCCGTGGTTTATTCTCCCAGCTTCCGTTCACAAAGTCCTCATCCATGGTGCTGAAGTAGCACAGTATGCTTTACTATCTATCGGGGAATTATCCGAAGAGGCAACAGAATCTAACAACAAAAATTATAAGACCTTCAGACGGGATCACACGAGAAAAATGTCGCGAGTACTTACGAATACGGACTTACTTAACAGACTTCCTCTTACTTACTTAAGAGACTCAGCTCAGACCCATTCATTACTGGTCTTCGGAAACTTCCCCATAAGAAAAAGAGATTAGATTTATTAAAAACTAGCTTTCCGCCCACAGCTTCGCCCGCGTGGACAACACGATTTTGACTGGTCCTTTCTCAAAGTCTAATCTATTTTTGTACCAAATTTCGTCAAAATCCAAACGGACTTTCATCCCCTATTTCATCCCCACACAGTTTGAAATTTCAAAAACCCATATCAAAAAATTTTTTTTCTTATGCCTAAGTGCCCAATCACAAAGTTTCAGCGTTTATCTTCAACAATGACAAACTCCTATACAATTTTTCATCCCTTATTACAACCCCTTTTTTACGACAAAACGTAGCTTATTTCCTTTTCCAAGGTCTTATCTATTTTTTACCAAATTTCATCAAAATCGGTTCCGAGGTTGGGCTTCAAAGCGTGACTTTGTTTGGAGTTCCATATGAACTTTCATCCCCTATTTCATTCCCACATAGGATAAAATTTTAAAAACACTGGAACAAATTTTTACTTCTTATCATGTGCCTAAAATCAAAGTTTCATCGTTTTATCTTCAACAATGACCAACTCCCATACAAATTTTCATCCCTTATTTCAACCCCTTTTTTACAACAAAGCGTAGTTTATATCCTTTCCCAAGGTCTAGTCTATTTTTGTTCCAAATTTCATCATAATCGGTTCCGGGGCTAAACTTGACTTTGTTTGGACTTTTGAACGAACTTTCATCCCCTATTTCATCCCCACACAGGTCGAAATTTCAAAAACGGTAAAACTAATATTTATTTATTTCTTATCAAGTGCCTTAATATAAAGTTTCATGGTTTTATCTTGAAAAATGATGAACTCCCATACAAACTTTCACCCCCTATTTCAACCCCATCAAGACTATTTTTTGTAATAAAAGGTAGTAGGCTTTAGTCTATCCCAGTACCAAATTTCATCAAAATCGGTTGAGTGGTTTAGGCGTGACAGACAGACAGACAGAGTTATTTTCGCATTTATAATATTAGTAGAGATTTAGTATAATTTAAATTAGGTTGATTGTTGTACTTAGTTGTGGTTATGTTGACGTTTGAAAATAAGATGTTAGTTTTAGTTTTCTTGTCTTTTGTTGTACATAATATGTATAATATACAATGTTGATATGACAGAGGGGCATTAAATTACACTACGTATACTATACGTGTTTAGTATTAATTCGATACGGTATAAAAATAAAAAGCACCAAAAATGAGATTTTTTGTTTTTCAAACAAACTAAATAGCTTACAAATCGGAGTAAAACGCAACCACCCTTTTAAGTAAATTGAACTGACCTTAGATACCTAGGTAACAAAGCGGCAACGTCGCACGCGTCGGCGTGTGTTCTCTCGTTACAAAGCGGGCCGCCGGCGGTGGCGCGGGCGGCGGCGGCTTTTAAGTTAGGTAAAGTTTTGCGCACAACAACAATAACATCATAAACACAAAAATTTTAAATTCTTGATGTGTCCTCCATTCACACTAATGTACAAATTATACCGACGGAGAATATTGTTATTTATTTTTCTAATTAAATCACTGTCTGTCAGTCTAAGCACTCTTATTTGTAAAATGCTAAAATAATCCTATGTTTTAGTTCATCAATTGTATTTACCTCTGAGGCATACACTTCACCCTTAATGTACCCCCACAAAAAGCAATTGCGGCTGTCACCATACCTATCTCGGTAGGTTCGCAGAGCTAAAGCTGCGTTTCCGCGGCATTCGCCGTAAATTAAAATCATGTCCGTGTATTCTGACGCCGTGTAAGTTACACGAGGCATTGTTTACACTTTAATTACACACACACAAAGTTTAAGTTAATTATCACAATAAAAACAGTCGATCACAAAAAAAAAACACTAACACTAAATAATAATAATCCCAAATTACGTGTCCTGTGACAATAAAGAAAAGGAATATTGTCTGTCTTAAACTTATTTAGTGTCCTATCACAATAACAAATAACAATTGTCAGCGCGCGAGTTCGATAAAACAAAAGCGGCGCAGGAGCGTGTTACGTAACATAAGTACGTTCCCAAAGGATTGCGCCGGCGAACTGAAAAAACAAGTTTTTAGCTGCAAAGATCAAAGAAGCAACACCTGTGTGTGAGTGTGAGTGTCCTATTTCTATTTCTTTTACGCGCGGGATTTTTTGCTATGATTGTCACTCTCGTAATGAAAGTGCAAGTGTGTGTATTTATTGCTTCCTTGTTTGCATTGCCATCTTTTAGCGAAAATATTTGGTTGTACTTGTGAGTTTCGTCACAGCGGCAACAACGCATCGTAGGTTTTACTCAGATTGATCATTTTAGGGTGCATGACCTGCGTATAGACATAATCAGCTGTTAGGAAAGATACATCGTGTTCAAATGGGGAAAAAACTTAAAAAATCATTTGCGACTAAACTACTGCTCCTATTTAATTTATTTTTGGTACAGAGCTTGAAAATGGTACCTAGTATAGGCAGTTTAAAGGAAAGCCCCTCTGTCGTATCAACTTTGTATAAAAGAATACATATTTAATGATAACCCTTTCATGAATAGCTTTAATAATATCATAATCACATGTATTTCCGAACGAGGGAGAATAAATCTCAAATATTGATAATTTAAATTTATATTGAACAGTACATATATGTACAGTTAATTGTACATAGGTAATGTATTAAATTATGTAAATAAAGCATTAATGTAATCAGTGAAGCATTTTTTTTATTATTTACCCTTCAGAAAAAATCCTATTTAACAAGTTTAATAAAGTAAGGTATTTATGACCTCGCTTGTAGGGCACTTGGACCACCGTGCGCAGGCGGAATCTTGTTTGTTAATAAAATAAACTCATAAGTACCTGTTACGTTTGCCCAGAGATATGGACACTTACAATTGTATAGAAATATATAATACACAAACATTATATACTAATACAATTTTTGTAGGGGAAAACCTCCTTATTTTAAAGTCGGTTTAAAATATATGGGTCTAGCTCAGGAGGTCCCCGCATGTGGAATTAGGAGTAGAAAATGATTACTTTCAATAATATACATATTATTATTATTGTCTTATTATGACTGCCTCATTAGTCTAGTCGTCCTAAGCGCGACTGCTACGCTAGAGGTCTTGGGTTCGATCCCCGGGTCGAGCAAAGTGTTATTGGGTTTTTCTATGAAATTCCCAGTAGCAGCTCGGAGTCTGGATTTGTGCCCGGTTAATGGCAATAGGCTCGCCCCCTATTACATGGGACCTAAACATACCGGCGAAATGTGGGTGTACATTGGTACACCTCAGCCTAACCCTTCGGGGAATACAGGCGTGATGGTATTATTGTATGATGGTATGTTATATATAAATAGATAATATTATACAAAAAACAAACAAATGAATAGTGTATTTAAAAATAATGAAAATTTTGCTAGTATAAGTAGTGTGGGTTTTTATTTTCCTTACATTTAAATATAGTGTTTTTAATTCATTTTAAATAAAGTTGCATATAATAATTAATATTATAATAACTATTCATACTGTTCTAATTTGTTTCTAGTTTTAGTACAGAGCAATAAATACAACACAGCGCCATCTATTGACTCATTGTTCATTATTGATTTTGTTTCTTATTTGATAGTTCGCTTCATCACCGTTCTTTTAAAAAGGAGCGCTAGATAATCGGAGCAATAGCAGGCGTGGCCAAAATACCGAAACGTCGATTTCTGTTAGCTGTTGTCAGCGCCTTAAATCGTTATCGTGGATGAATCCGACACCATTCATGGAACGTAATATTTTCAAATGGAAGTTGTTTACTTAGATACTCGGAAATTTCTATAGCAAAACATGATATGTAAATTATCTTAAAACCTCTGGGGTCAAAGGCAATGTTGTAGGTAGTCTAGAAAGCCGATGAGATAATTGGTATTTATTTTACCCCGAACATTGTACCTACCTACTTAGTTACTTACCTAAGTAGTCTGTGATGTACCTATGCTATCCAATCGAAGAAGGAAGGAAGTGAACACCTCGCCGGACAAATCGATCACCACATTAGACCACATAGGAACCTGCCTAGCTAAGTATTGGTGACCGATTTGATATGCTACTTGTAGCTTATCAAATCGGTCACCATTACTTACTTACTTAGTAATAGTAGTGTAGTAGTGTCGCGCTGGAATGTCTACATGCCAGCATGAATGGGTCGGCTCGACCGGGAAATTTCTACCCTCCCGCAGAATATCGACGTCAAATAGCAGTATGCATACTGTTGAGTTTCTTACGGTGACTGGAGGCCGGAGGCCCAATTCCTCCCTCAGTCATCTTCCGTCTCCTTCATCTCCCTTTTCCTTAAATAAGCTCGGCAACACATCTGCAACTCCTTTGGTTTTGAAGATGTCCATGAGCTGCGATGACTACTTACCATCCGGTAGCTCGCCTGCTCGTTTGCCGAAAAAAGTCTTGAGCAGTGTAATCCTGTATTACCCTGCTCAATCCTTTTTTCCACTACACTACACTTTACACTACTTTTATAAACCACACTCGCTGCCGATAATGGTTTCCATCCACGCATGGAACGAAGTCAAACATTGTAAATCTAATCGATCGCAGAGTTCGAAACACTTTCGTGGTTAAAAAAACATTCGATCTGTAAGCCGATAGCGACACCGAGACCCTAGTTCTATATTTGTAGTAGGTCCCCGGTTCCTAAAATAAAAAAAAACATTCCGTACCTTCATGTTCACTTCCAACTGGTTCGTACAGATCGTAGGTCAGGGTGGACTTATCAGGTAGCACTAGCGACACGCGGCCGCCTATAGGCCAGGGGCATCGGACACGCCCGATTAGACTGTGAAGAATCGTCTGAACGTGACCGCTAAAGCCCCATAGTCGAGTCGGTATATATCTGCAATGAAAACATTTGGTAAATAAAATGCCTGCTATATGCTGCTCACCTTCGGTGCAATCGGACCGTAGACACCGTAGATATGATATGTCGTAGGTCCCTACAGCCTATTGTTTTTTTATACACACCTAACTATTCATCTATACTTCTTTATAGTCCGATTCTACACTTGTACAGGTAGATAAATCGTACAATAAAAACTGTGTGTAGCGAGCTTTATATTATTTCCCAAAATATACGACGGATGGAGTAAGGCCCTCCCTGAGTGGCGGTCAAGACAATAAGCACAGCGTTGTTCATGCGTTGGACTGGCTCCATAGTTCACAGGTCAAACTTCGGTGGGAATGGCACAGACTTGTCAATGTCTCCATGTTGTCCCATCAACCTGACCCACCTCACTTCATTACTTAGGATGTAATGTTTTGTCATTACATACTAAGTAATGAAGTGAGGTGAGCTCAAACTGCATCAGTTTTGGGTTTCCAAATAAGAATTTATAAAAAGATAGAATCTCAAAACATTATGCATGTGGAAAAATTTAACAGATACATATATAGATATGTATCTGTTAAATTTTTGGATGGAAACTAATCATATGTATCTATAGAGATACATATGATTAGTTTCCATTTGTGACTCATACTAGTAGGCTAGTTCCAATCTTGCATGATTGCATGAATCACCTATTGACTAGTAAGTACTATTTACAGAACTCATGAAATAATACCTTTTTTATAAAGAAGAAGAAGAATAAGATGATTGCTTTTAAAATAATTTATTTAAGTTTTCATTCAAATTACTTAATTAATCGAAAATGCAAATTAATGTATGTATGTGCATTGATTTCAACCTAAACAATGCTGGTAAATTCAATGAAGCAAGAATTAGTGAATGATTGTAGATTGTTTAAATTTTAATTGACATCAGGGTTAATCAGTTAATCGCTGCCGATTTAAATCTGTATGTGAATAAATAGGTTCACATGTTATAAATGTATGTTGTTACTTGTTGCTTTAATTTAAATTATTACAAATATTATTATCATAATTATCATTATGTTTTGAACTGAAATGGTCTTAGATGTGTTCAATTTTGTCGCTGAGAATCAAGGTTTCAAGCCTGATTCTCAGGCTCTCATTGTGTCACTTGTCTTTGAGTTTTAGGTTCTAGGATATGTGGTTTCCTTCACCATTTTGAGAGCAGTGGGGATGAGATAATTTACACAAAGTAAAGCGCCCTGCTCGAATTCAAACCTCCAACCTAGAACTTGTAAGTCACATACCACTGCTCCCATTACCAAATATGATCGAACATAAAGATCATACCTACATATAACACATGAGTTGCACCTGAAAACCAGTATCATGTGGTTTCCTATGAATACCGCAAGACATTATGATGAGCTATGTGGCTGGTTTGGAATATTCTTTATTGTTTACTGTTTAATGTTTGTATTGGATGGTTTGATGGTGTTTAATGTTTGTATGGTGTATCTTATTGCATTTTTCATGCCAATAAACACATTTTCTTCCTATAAATGTAGGTTATGCATTTCATGAGTATGTTTTCATAGGGTTTTTTTATGTACCTATATATTGCTTAATTATTGCCGTATATTGAGTCTGACATCATAACTCAATTCTATTATACTGGTGGGATCAGTTATGCAGTCATTCTGTGACTCACCAACAATACAAAAAAGTTGGTTTCTTTAAGTACAACTTGTATGATATAACAAGATAATAATCTATAGATGATTATCGAAAAAAGATAATTTTGGAAAGGTTTGATAGGTGCAGTTTCATGTTATTGATACAACATAGATACTTTCTAATGTACATGATATCTAAAATGTCCCTTTATCCTTGGGACAGGTTTATACGACGTTTCTAAGGGAAATATTTAACCCTTCCGAAGGCATACCATTCCTACGACAATAATTTCAAAAAGTATGAGTACATTTGTACATAAATGGAAGTCATATCACTATTTTGTATTTTTCATGTTCTAATAAATTTATGATACTAACTCGTCATGTAGAAACTACGAAACATTTAGCAAAACAAAAACCCGTGACATATTTCTATCTTTGGTGGTTTTTGTAAGTAATGACATCATCAAAATGATCAAAATGAGCCTGCACACGAACACGGAGATGTAAATAAACATGATTGTGAATTAAATTATCTACATCTACACTTATTATACTTTTACAATACTTACGGTTCGTTTAGGAAAGGTGATATAAATAATATGTTTTCAATAAAACTCCTATCTCTTCCATAGATGACGGGTTTTTGTGGCTGACTGTTAACATTCAATATTCTGAAAAGTACACACAGGATGACCGCAATAACAGCAAGCAGAACTGTCGACATTTTGATAAGATTTAATCAGATCACACAGTCCGATGTTATGAAGGAAATTTTACATAATAACGAATAGTATTTCTTAATTCGCGATGAAATAACATCCACCCGCAACACACCACACCAGACTAAAAAATTCGCTATCAACAAAACATCTCACGAGTTCTAGAAACACATACTAAAGTCAGCTTTTCATTGGTCAATTAGTAAACTCATAACATTTGATTCGCTAACGCAAACGGTGAAAAGATATTATTGGTCCGTGGAACTCTATTGCTGTCACGCCTGACCAATAAAGATTATTCCTGATCCTATTTCCTATCAAACCAGAATTTCAGAACTGTCTGAGAACTAGTGGTGTGCGGTTTCGATTATTAATAAACGATTGATCGATTATTAAAATAATTGTTTTCAATCAATTATTATTTAGATAATCGATTCCCAGGTAAATTACTAGATATATTTACCCAGTGGTGGGATATTTACCTGGGTAAATACTATTTTTTTACCCAAATAGGAATTTACCTGGTAATTTTCCAATTGGGTAGTTACCCGTCGCCCATCTCTAGTCACCAGTAAAAAGTTTAGTACTTAATGGGTAACACTGACTGAGTACTTATTATGTTATATTTATTGTTTTTTTTTATAAATAAGTGATAATTTTCTGTTTGATCTTTAATTTAAATATTGTTTTTTTTTTATATTTAAGTGATTAAGTTGTATGTTCTAATCTTTATTTAAGACAATTTGAAGAAATGTTTGATTTCAGACTCGTAATCAAACGAAAATCGATTAATGATCGATTACATTAATTCGCATAATTGATTACTAAAATAATCAAATCGGCACACCGCTACTGAGAACAGTCAAGTTGAAGGATGAAGGAAAGGCAGAATGATTATTATTTTTTTATTTGTTCCTTACGGAACAGGCTAAGGTCTGAGACCATGCTGCCTAGTCATCAGTTTAGAAAGGTCAAAGGCAGAATGAATTAGATTGGAAATAGAGGTATTATTTTATTGTAATATTTTTGGCATGGCTTCAGAGGCCTTTGTGCCAGGAAATTGAGGTGAGAAAGACTAGGACAGATTAAAAAATAATAAGAAAAATCTGACCCTTTTTTTTTCTCTAGCTGTCATTACTGTCCGACCATAGACTACTATAATATACTAGAAGTCTAGTATATTCTTCTAGTATAGTCTTCTAGTGTCCGACTGCTGGGCAAAGGCCTCCCAATTCATTCCAGGATTTTTTTTCTTTCGCCATCTGGAATCAGCTCTCGCGGTACGGCGGTACGCATCCAAATCATCCCGCCACCTCTTTCTGGGCCGAACTCGACGGCCAATATTTTTTTTAATTTTGTTTTTTTTCGACTCATCTACGAAACTGTCGGAGTCGGAATGAGAAAGCAATGGAGCGCAGTATTTTGGGAGTATAACTCACCGACCGTATAAGAAATACAGTACTGCGCTCTAAAACTCAAATCACTGATGTCGCCCGAAAAGCCAGATAGCTGAAATACGACTGGGCGGGACACGTTTGCCGCATACCAGACGATCTGTCGGCAAAAGCTACAAATTATAATATCACTAAAACGTCAGATAGGGCTTGGAAAGAGAGAAGGGACAACTACTTAGTAAAAAAATACATTCCTTTAGAAGAACATAATTTTATTAGAGAAAAATGTTCATGAGCATAAAATAACTAATTACCAATAAATAACAATAATGCGAATATCCGAGAATCAAAACGCAATTCGCAATAATTATAAAAAGAAAACAAGGAGCCGTTCTAAAAAAGTCGTTGGTATTTCAAAGTATGCAAATACATCATTATATCAATTTAACTTTCATTAACAATATTTTATTCAACCTTGCGTAAAAATTACTGTGTACCAAGATTTGATTACGAAACTCTTAAACTAAGTACACTAGGTTTATGGAATTATAATTTTTTCGTATCATATTTCTTAATGTCCCAATAGTTGTTCTTCTAAAACTTCCATGAAACGTCTCTAAAATCTAGAGTTTATCTAGTTTTTGTGACATGTATACATATATTTTTAACAGTTACTGATAATATGATATAAGCTAAAATATACAGATATACATTTGTGATTCAAACATAGTGAGCAACACTTGTATTATTATCTATATAATATCTATGAATATTTAATTGTAACTTATAGCATCTGTAAATCGTCATGTAAGGCATAACTATGTGAATCAACTAGGCATTGCTGGAGTAGCGTCGTCAACTATCTATATATAAATCAGTTATTTCTTGATAATCAGTTATTTTCATAATTATTGTTATATATAATTATATTGTTATTATAACAATTGTACACTACACCCAATACGCAATAAAAAGGTCCATAGTTTAAATGTCTGGGACAGTACAAGAAGAGATCAGAAGGAGATTATTGAGGACAATTTGGATTTTTTTTGGATACATTCATGAGAAAGTCTTAACTTAGCAAAAAGCTATTTCTCAATTTGTAAAAGATTCTTATAAAAATATTATAGACAACTATAAATATATTGCATAACTTAGTGTCATATTAGTGTACACGCCATAATGAAAAACTTAAATATAACAAGTTTCTATAAATACCTATGATAAGAGTCCATCCGATGTTCAACCCATCAGCCTTCACGTATCAATAAATATCTGTACATTCACTTAATCATAAATGTTATATAAATAGATGGGATATCAGATGGTGCGAAAGTATTTTAATTACTATCAATACTAAGCCGTCACTGACAAACTACATACAAAATAAAGTCACGAAATGGTAAAATAACACTAAAATTAATATAACAGTAGCATAAAACTAAATTGTGATGATATTCTCCTAATACTAACATAATGGCAAATATGAAATCATTAGCTCAGCGACTATCCCCATGTACTCTTAACAACAACTATTATATGTATCAAAAATGTTAACAAAATGCTACCAAGTTATCTGCTGTATATATTAATTTAAAAACGTAAGATTTTAATCAGAAATAAAGTACGAACTATACAATGAATTAAATTGTGCTATGTAAATCTGAGTTCAATGTACGAAATATAATTATATTAATTTGTTGTTTGAGGAATTAAAACATTTCAAGAAGAAATTTTGTAATTTGCATCACCACTGTCAATAATACAATAAAGGTTATACAGCATTAGGACAGGCAATGAATAGTTCTGCCTTAGAGACGGGGATGCTGTTTTTAAGTTTATTCTGAAACAAATATCTTTGATTGCTTATTGTTTCTGAACGAATAAATTGCGAAAAAGTAGTATATTAACTAACCCAAGCTCAGCGATGATGTATAATTAGGTACATCTGATCATTAGCGCGACTTCGATCTCAACTAACTAAAGCTTCACATTAGAATCTGTATGTTAGTGTGTCGTACAAAATATCGTCAATTTCGTACAGTCTACAAAATAAATATTTTTTTTGTATCGATACATTCAAACAGATAGCACCACCATTCCTAACAACCATTTTCTTTCTCCTCACACCCCAATCCTGGATTTACTCGAGTTCAATCTATTTTAGCTATGCTGTACTAATTAAAATAAGTATAAATATGATCAGAGTTATAGCTAAATTCGATCTATACAAAAAGTTTATCGTAAGGTTTACGCTTACAAGATACCATTGGCCGCGTCTAGGGGCTTGAATGTAACCAAGGAGGTAGGGTCAGCGTATAAGACAGGTGAGACATAATTCAGCTGATCCAATACAGTCGTCGTGGCAGAAGGCACCGCATTTCTTGCAGAGTATCATCGCGCGCAGGTTGCACACGCACGCATCGTCCGCTCCCACACTTCTGCACCGTGACACGCTCTGTAAGTACATGAATTTAAATGAGTGCACGTAATTTAAAAAATCAACGATTCTTTTTTTTTTTGTCTTAAACCTCATGTCTTGAACATGCTACATAAATTTAAATAAAAAAGCATAGCATAACAAGTAGAAAAACTGGCATTGTTCAAACAAAAGGATGATTTAGTAAATACTAACCACATTAGAATTCTGATTAGAAGGTGGAGCACTGGACGCTCGCGGCGCTACGTTAGGAGTCCTTTGCACTAGTATGTACTGCCCTACGTTATTCGACCGATTCTCGTTCATCTGTAAGGCAAACACAATTTTTTTATGAATTATCATTATCATATGTATAAAATAAAAACAATGTCATCATCATCATCATCAACCCATTACATTGTCCCACTGCTGGGCACGGGTCTCCTCTCAGTACGAGAGGGATTAGGCTATAGTCCGCCACGCTAGCCTACTGCGGGTTGGCAGACTTCACATGCCGTCAAGAAAATCTCTCAGGCATGCAGGTTTCCTCACGATGTTTTCCTTCACCGTTTAAGCGCGTGATAATTAATTATTAATACGCACATAACTTCGAAAAGTTAGAGGTTTAAAGCCTTGGATTCGAACTCGAGACCTTTGACTTGGCAGTCCAATGGTCATATCACTAGGCTATCACTGCACTTGAAGCAAAAACAATGTAAATAACATTATTTGGTGTAATGTGCTTGTTACTTGGTCGGACTATAACAATATACTTCGTTTACAGTTGGTTCAAAATAACTCTGCTAGCCATTCCGAACTACCGCGCTGGTAAAAACGCTTAATTGTTTTTATACAAAAATATTGAAATTAGTAAAGAAAATAATCACAAATGTTAAACATCATCATCATATCAGCCTATTGCCGTCCACTGCTGAACGTATACGACCCCAATTGCCTTAACACTGACTATTTCTATTAAATTTGACCACTGCTAAACCACTTGTGGGCAACTTCAGACAAGCAGAGATTTCAAACAAACTGTATGTTATCTGTAGACTATACAAGTCACATAAAAAAAGGTGTACATATTTAAATGTCTGTACAACATAATATTTATGGTAACTCTGACAAAAAGAATGGAGACCATAGCATATGGAAATGTTATTATATAATATAAGACCAAACTTACATCATTATGAGGCATCACAGATACTGGCAGCTGCCTGACGAGTACTGGCGGCGGAGGGGGCGGAGGACGCACTGACCGCGTTGGCCGCGTCAGTAAAGCGGGCGGCGGCCTCAGTTGTCCGCGCAACGCGTCGCGGTTGGGGCTGTTCTGAATCGCAGCCTGACAGATCTGATAGCTTCGCTCCAAGTTCACTGTTCCTGGAGGAACCTTGTTTGAACTACGACTTCTGAAAATAGATAAAAATAACTCGATAAAAATAAATAGACTGCCTTATTAGTCTAGTGGTCCTCAGCGCGACTGCTATGCTAGAGGTCCTGGGTTCGATCCCCAGGTTCGATCCACAACAAAGTGTTATTGGGTTTTTCTATGAAATTCTCAGTAGCAGCTTGGAGTCTGGATTTGTGCCCGGTTAATGACAATAGGCTCGCCCCCCTATTACATGGGACCTAAACATACCGGCGAAGTGTGGTTGTACATTAGTACACTTCTGCCTAACCCTTCGGGGAATACAGGCGTGATGGTATGTTATGACTGTTATGGCAATAGGCTCGCCTCATATTACATGGGACCTAAACATACCGGCGAAATGTCGGTGTACATCAGTACACCTCTGCCTATGCCTTTTGGGGAACACAGGCGTGATGGTACGTAATACAACGATATTTGTATTAGCAAAATCCAACATGCTTGAACTGGGAATCGAATTCAGCAGTAGAGTTTACAACCAGACAACTACTATAAACTAATGAAGCAGTACATGAAATCTGCAATGAATATAAAATCTAACATCACATATGGTGACAATTAATTATGAAAAATAAGATACAAGTATAGGCTCTAAGATACAAGTTATTATCTGTAATAAACACATACCTGTTAGATTCTTTCCCTAGCTTCGTTTTTTTGCCAAGAGGCCTCATACCCTGGGTCATAGATGTAGAATTTATAGGTGGGTTTGGAATAGTATTGGCAGATATTAAGTTAGTAACTGTCTCTAATTCTTGTTTTACTGATGATTCTTTTATTGACTGACAGCTCTCAGATGAATTTGATGATTCCATATTAAAATTAGCATCTCTATCTTCTTTGTACATACAATTTTCTTCATTCATATTTATATCTTCCATGCTTGCTTTGGAATCTTCACTAACATATTTGGCGCTCTCAGAATTTAAATTTGAAAATGGGTGTAATGTCATTACATTTTCGTTGTGCGTCCAGTCACTTTCATTTTTCCAGGACACTGCGGATGCTTTAGGTTTGGCTGCATCTTTCATACTGTCATCAGGGTAAGAAACAATCTGTAAACAACTTCAGTCATAAAATATCTATAAAAAAACCTCAAAACATTATATTTATTTATATAAAATATAGACTTACAGATGTATTAGTTACTTCCATCATAGGAATTGAGGAATTTTGTGTCAAAGGCATTGTAACTACAGCAGTAACATCTGAAAGAAATTTTACTGATATAACATTTTTATGTGGGTAGACCTAGATATTATAATAATATGTCAGTGTCAAAAATACAGTAGCTAAAAGCTAGAAAAATATACTCTCACTGAACAATAGTAACACTCACTTGCTTCACTCATGTATGATGATAATTCCATCAAGTTTGGATGTGATGAATATTTCACATCTTCACTTTCTGTAAAAACAAGTAACATTTAGTGTTTTTTATCATTTAAATTGAAATGTATTTTCAAACCTTCAAGCCTGTAAAATTAACCCAAGGTATGCTCATGTACATACACAGTGGACTGCTAGGTTTAGATTCCATCTAATAGGGGGCAAGTGTATATGTAATAAATAATAAACCATTGCTCTCAGGTATATAAAAACCTTTATGTAATGTAGTGAATGAATGTTTCCTTGATTATTTGGAAGGTAAAGAAAATAGATTACTCAAATTAACTCTGATGCATGTATATACGATTGTAGGTATATTTATTTCCAGATAATTAAAAATAATTATGAGTATTGTTTTGTACTAAATAAAAAATATATTCTTACGTGGTGTAAGTATTGAAAGACTTGTTTCCAATATAAATGATTCTGCATCTTTAAAGTGCTCGTCATAATAATTCTGAGCCATATTCTGGGAGATACTTTCTTTTTCACACTTTTCAGGACTACTCAAAGCATTACTGCTTACATTGTCCTCAACAGTGGGCTCTGGTACTTGACAATCCACCTGTTGGTTAAAGCTTTGACATACATTCTGCTCAAGAACTACTTCTTCACAATGTTGCTGGGATTCCACATCCGTGTCAGTCTTAACACATTGTTGATACTGCTCTGATAAATATTCTTCATGAGTTTCATGTGTTGACAAATTTTCAGCATTAACATTATCATTATTATTTTTGGGACTTTCTTCAATTTCTGTCACAGTGTTATCATAAGTGAGCGGCTCAGTTGCTTCTGTAGACTCACTTACAGTCATATTGCTAACATTCATATCTATCTTTAAACTTGACACTGAGGATTCACTCCTAGCATCATATTCATAGACAGATGCTGTAGCTTTACTGTCCTCACTGTTTGTGTCTCCATGGTCTTGCCCAGAGTACAGATGTTCATCATTAGGACTAACCTGCTCACTAGCATAATTTGTATCAATCTCTGTATAATTGTTTTCAATATTTGCATTATGTACCAAAAAACTTGAATTATCTATTTCATAATCATCTTCAAATTTAATCCGCTTTGCCATACTATATTCAACCTTTTCATTACTTGACCTCTTTGATGATTCATTTAAATTACTATCAGAATCTGTTGTTTTATACTCTTCACAATCTTTGGAAGTCTCTTCTATAGTTACAACACTGATATCTAGTTCTTGCTTTACTTCATTGCGGTCAGATTCTCCATCAGGCAGCAGGAGTGGATCAACCGGTGTTGTGGATAATGATTCATCCATCCTCTGTGTCGAAGATGAATCAGAGAAGCTAAAGTCTACTGGATATTCTTCATAGTTGGGATGACTATGACTTTTTGCATGTTTCAGAGGCAAAAGGTCTGGCACTGGTGCAGACTGTTTTGTACAAACCGTGACGGGATCTTCTAATACTTCATCTGCTCTGGCTGAAGACCTTGTCACTGCACCAACTGAGCGCATCCTTTTACTAGTACCAGATGATTTACTCTTTTTAATTTTGGGAACAGTACTACTGCTTGTTATTGAAGCTGTAGGTCTCAGTTTTATAGTTGTCTTAAGAGAAGGTCTATCTGAATTCAAGCTTATTGAAGACTTCTCTCTTCTTGATTTCTCTCCCCAAATAGGCTCAAAATGTTTTAATTTCCATGGATCTATTTTGCTTTTTTCTTTTTCAGCTTCAGTCTTCATTCTTTGTTGATTTTCTGGTGTTAATTCTCCACCAGAGAGGCTGTCTTGCCATTGTAAGCAGGCACGAGCAAAAAATTCATTATTAAGACTAGACGAATTTAAGCGACCTGAAGGACTTAACCTATCCACACTAGGAAGTAGCTGCCCAAGTTTATATTGATATAAAGGTGGAAGAAGTGAAAATGTATGTTTATTTAGTAATGCCCTAATATTTGTATTAACTAATATTGAATCAGGTGTCTCTAGATCAATGCAACCTTCTCTTGTTTGTTGCAGTTGTGCTGCTGTTGATAATTTCTTGCCACTACGCTTTCTTGGTTTCATACAGAACCCTGGGATGCTAGCCAATACTTCTCGCATAGTAGATGGTCTGTTAACGTTAGAATTAGTTTCAGTGTAGGATGTAGCTGCTGTCCATTCTCTATTCTCAGGAGGGGGTGGTGGTGGCAAGGGTTTCACTATTATTCTAGGTAAAGGTCGAGAATGGTTAGAATTCTTCTTCCTCCTCTTTGATTGCTTCCGTGAGGAGTGTTTACTTGACTTTTCACCATCTTCAGGAATGCGTATGATTGAGTACTGGTCGTTTTTACATGGCGTGTATTTACTGTCTGTCGAATTATCTGAATATTCCATATCGTTGTCTATTTTCTCCGGAGGTGATACATCTAATTCCATTGTTATGTTTGTATGTAAATAGCAACTGATGAAATGAGAATGGCTGGTAAACTGGTGCCGATAGTAATCACTATTTCAACCCATCGTGCGTTTCTTCACAATATAAAAAGTGCTTTTCTGAAAATATTGAGATTACAAATCTAATATCATTACTTAATTAATAGCGCAATAATCGAATAGTATGACAATATTCATACAATACAATCCTTTTTTCAAGAATTTTTGCTCGAATTGAATAGCAAAACGCAAAATGTCACAACAACGCAGAAAATGGATTCCGTAACACAGAGTATACAACTTGCAAATACAGATAAAGAAAGGATTCAAGATAAAATTCAACGCAAGAAATCATACTAAGAATCTTAGTAAATAAAGAATTAGCGTTATGATACGAACATATTACAGATGAAACATATTTGTGGGTCATGTGGGCCATGGCCCCGGCAATACGAGAGGGGGCGGCAGCAAGGACCACAATTTTGAAATGAGATTTCAAAAAAACCTCAGGTAAATTTTACTAGTTCAGTATATTTGAGCGGCTGGGGGGCGACGCTAAGCCATTGCTTTTGCTTAAAAATGTATATAGTAGAAAATTTATTTTAGTGTAATATAAAGAATAAGAAAAAAATCGGCCAAAATTAACAATTTACACCAAAATCTTTGTTAACGATTTGATTTGAAAAGTTGAATTTGGCGCCCAAGGTTGATACCTAGGCCTTTAAAACCTACTGAATATTTGTAGGTCTGAGAATCGGCTACTATCTATTTTTTGTTGGACAAAATTTTATTTTTTTATAATGTGGGATTAAACAAGAAATGTATACTCCACGCGGGCGGACAGCTAGTTTAATATAATATCGAGTTGTCTTGCATTCAGTTAAATTGCGACATCCACTAAAATGTATGCAAAATTGACAATAATTTACACTAGTATCCGCTACGATTTAAATTTTTACAACTACTCAGTTGTAGTCGACGTCGGAATTCCTGCCGACATGCACATGACTCTTAAATGTATTTTATTATAATTATGTATACAATTTGCGAAAAAAGAAAAAAAATACTTTAGCACCCAAAGTGAGACTTTAGGTAGGCGAGGCGAGGCGAGTTTAAAAAAAAAGTAGTTCCATGCTGTGGCAACACTGTAGCGTGCTGGCTTCGTTTTTGCTTCAGCCCGGCTTCCTTCCGTGCAAAGAATTGAATCCGCGGTCGCCATCTTGTTTTATTCCCGAAGAATGGCGTTGTGCCTGTGATTGTGCTATTTTGTGGTTACTGTGAACTATTGAAATACCGTGATTTAAAACCTTAACGATAGTTTCGGATTACTTTTCAGTTTGTCGCAATTCAATTATAACTAGATCATGGGTCGAGGAAGGTAAATATAAATAGTTTCATACTAACAGCACATTGATTGTTTTAGAATGGCAGAATCAGAATGAGATTTTAAATTTTAAATTTGTCATCCTTAGAGATCGAAGTCGTGATAGGCGTCGCAGCCGCTCCAGGAGCCGCAGTAGGAGCCGCAGTCGGAGTCCACGTTATGGTCTTGGGTCGGGTGGTGGAGGAGGAGGAGGAGGAGGAGGAGGTGGAGGTGGAGGTTACGGCGGCGGGCGAAGGAGTAATCCCGGCGCAAGTCTAAGAAAACCAAAATGGGACCTTAGTAGGCTAAAAGCATTCAAAAAAGATTTCTATGTGCCACATCCTGATGTGGAAAGCAGACCAGAATCTGAAGTAGAAGCTTGGAGGAGTGACAACGAGATCACTCTCAAAGGACGCAATATACCTAAACCGACGATGTCGTTCGATGAAGCGGGTTTTCCGGATTATGTTATGGATGAGATAGATAAGATGGGATTTTCTAAACCAACCCCAATTCAGGCTCAGGGTTGGCCAATTGCTCTGAGCGGATGTGATATGGTTGGTATTGCATCAACAGGTTCAGGAAAAACACTGTCATATATTTTACCTGCTATTGTGCACATAAACAATCAGCCAAAATCCAGTAGAGGTGATGGTCCCATTGCTCTAGTACTGGCACCAACTAGAGAGTTAGCACAACAAATCCAAGAAGTCTGTGACAAATTTGCAAACACTTCTAAGATACACAATACATGTTTATTTGGTGGTGCCCCAAAGGGTCCTCAAGCCAGAGATTTAGATGCTGGTGTTGAAATTGTGATTGCAACTCCTGGACGACTCTTAGATTTCCTAGAAAGTGGAAGAACTAATTTGAAAAGAACTACATATTTAGTACTTGATGAAGCTGACAGAATGTTAGATATGGGTTTTGAACCACAAATCAGAAAGATAATTGAACAAATCAGACCTGACCGGCAAACGCTTATGTGGTCTGCTACATGGCCTAGAGAAGTTCAAAGTTTAGCCTCCGAGTTTTTAAAAGATTACCTTCAAATTAATGTTGGTTCATTGCAATTAGCTGCTAACCATAATATTTTGCAAATAATTGATGTCTGCATGGAATATGAAAAAGAAACTAAACTGAGCACACTGCTTAAGGAAATCATGGCAGAAAAAGAAAATAAAACAATAATTTTTATAGAAACTAAGCGTAGAGTTGATGACATCACAAGAAAAATGAAAAGAGATGGGTAAATACACTCCTATTATTTAATATTGACTTCCAAATTAATACTAAAAAACCAGTGTAGGTGCCCAAAATAAACTACTAGAAGTTTGTTCAATACTGCAAGTATCTATGATGTAATTAAAATTTATGTTGAGGTCGGGTTCTAGATTAACCACATGTGCCTGAATATCATTACACCATTTATGACCCTTTTTTTTACCATACAAGACCTCCATATTTCAATTTAGTTAATAATATTCCATCATTGCGGATGTTCTTAAAAAAGGCCAGGTTCCAAGCACCCTTAACCGACAGTCATGCATGAAGAGATTAATGAATGTAGATGAAGCAAAGGTAGTGTGCCAGGATCGTGGCAAGTGGAAATCCATAGTCTCTGCCTACCCCCATGGGAGACAGACGTAGCTAAATGTTAGTAGATGTTAGATAGTGTGAGATAAACCACATATAGTGAAGTTCATGAAGATAACAATTTATGAATGAGGAAATCTGAAGATCAGGCTCTGTGGCAGTCACAAGGAGAGGCCTATGACTAGTAGTGGACGAGTATAGGTTGGGGATATAATAATGAAAATTATTATTTTAGGGATGAGTTATCCTAACTTAGTTATTCATAGCTTTTTTTTTCTTAGGTGGCCTGCAGTGTGTATTCATGGTGATAAGTCACAAAATGAACGGGATTGGGTTCTACAAGGTAGGGATGACACTAAATATAAATTATTCATATCTTATACTGATTTAATATTTAATTTATTATTTTGACAGCAATACATTGTGAAAATCTACTAGCTCCACAATAATAGCCAAAATATTTGATATAAATATAAAACTAGTACTGTATATTATCATATACACGAAAAAAATAGCACGAGTGGTTGTCGAGAAGGGTGTCGGACATAAGACGCGAGCGCGTTGGGTGTAGCGCAGCTAGTAAACATTGTTTGAACCCGTG